>CM056829.1:11229600-11417100 GCA_029853015.1 Chelidonichthys spinosus
GTAAGGCAAAGCACCTAGAAGGTCTGATTACTTGTGTATGGATATATGTGTTGACCCATTCAGAGTTAGTCGAAATGCTGGTTTAATCCATCTCAGTGTGTCAGTGTTGGACAACACTTTTTGGTGATGGTAAAACCCTGCTAGCAGAGGATGGTTTCGATCCATCGACCTCTGGGTTATGGGCCCAGCACGCTTCCGCTGCGCCACTCTGCTATCATCCACCCCAGATGGGACTTGAACCCACAATCCCTGGCTTAGGAGGCCAGTGCCATCCATCCATCCACTGGGGCTTCACATCATGCATCCTGTCCTGTTGTATGGATGAACATACTCCATGATTCAGAGTGACTCGAAAAGGTTGGTTCACACTGTTCTTTGTAGGTGGACATATGCTCACGTATAAGCGTGTGCAAGATGTCAGCAGGGCAGTAACTCAACCACTGAGCTATCAACACACTTAATACATTTAATCAATCTGATCTTTTAGTCATATTATACGACAACTAATACTATTAATACGACTTCAGCATTCACACAGTCGGCGAGTTTTTGCTAGCTGTCCTTCCTGCATCCGGCAGATGAAATTGTTGACTTTTGCCTGTACTATACATTTAACTTCTTTTTTTTCCTGTAAGATTATGGTTTGCTCCTTGTACGTGAAATATGCCACTCTGCTGCCCGTAGACCTATCCATGTTAATGATTGGTCAAATGCTGCAAACCCAAACTCTGTCATGTGCACGTGTCCATAGCTGCAAAGGGAAACCCTGGGTTGATTTACTGAGTTGATAACCAGCTTTGTGTGACCACTTATCTCTGATTGCCTTTGTTTGGGTTACTTAAGCTGAATAAGTCGAACATACCCTGGGTATGTTGAGCTCGCTTCGTAGTATAGGCCTTTGCAATGTGGTTTTTCAAGCTGGAGATAGACAGACGTCTGTGGCCGGACTCTGTTCTGGCACTCGAGACATTGAAGTAATTTCGTCTATGTGAAAGATTGCATGTTCCAGGCGTAAGACAGTACCCATATCGTTATTACTACATCATCACCCGATAATGCTGGAAGGAAAACAGGAGGGAGAGGAGCAAAGAGGAAATTTTAGCAAAAAAAAAACAAGTATTTATGTTTAGAAGAACATCAGGGATGAGTGTTACATCTCATTAAAAAGATTGGTTCGGGACGGGAAGGGGAAAATAATGATGTATTTTTTTAACTGAAAGGATCAATTTGACAAACTGAGAACTATAAACTTTGCCTCACTCAGTGAGATCTGCAGAGGCCAGAGAGAAAGAAATCCAAAGATTTTATATGAAAAGAAAGATCAGTCGGGATGAAGGAAGGGTGGAGAGACCATTAGACAGTAGCTATGTTTACCCTCAGACTATTTGGGTTTAAATACAGCAGTAAATTACTTTTTAAATACTGATATAAATATAACTTAAATGTGTCTGCGATGCTACAACAAATAAACCCATCACAGTGTGCTTCAACATAGAAAAAAAATGGGGTGCCAAGATGCAGTGGTGGAGTTGGTTCCCCATAATATTCTCATCCAAAGCCATGTTTGAGCAGTTTTACAAACACCTCTCTTTTTGTTGAGGATATCTTCTTTGGCAGTTTGTCTTTATTGGATAATAGAGCTAGACTAAAAAAAGAGAGTGGATGTACTACAAGCCACCAGGACTCCCATTCCTGCCAGATTAACCTGACAAATGCATTTCCCCTATGTCCCGCTTAATTACCTCATCAACATAAACACTTTCTGTTTAAATTGGGTGTGAAAAACATGTTTTGTGATAATGACAAAATGAATCATGTTGTGACACCTCCATTCAGCTCTTCTACTCCATCATAGCTTGCATGAAAGTACTTGAATGGAAGCCCAGTTGATCAGAAGGAGAAAGATAGAGGGGGAGAAAAAGGACGAGAGCTGCTCACACCAGGAGGAGGAGGGCTAAGAAAGAAAGTGACAGAGAAAAGATGAAGAGGGACAAGTAGGAAGAGGGTAGAAGTTGCAGGAAGGTGTTGAACAGATAAGAGAAGAAAGAAGGAGTGGATGGAGGAGGAGACAAGGACATAGGACAAGGAAATAGAGGCAGTGGATATAGTATGAGGAGAAGAGTAGAAACTGTTATCAAAGTGTTATTGCTCTAACTCTGGACAAGGGAGAGAGAGAGGTAAGAGGACTGGAAATACATTTGGTTTCAGGACAGGAAAAGTTAAGAAATCGGATAAGCTGGATGATAAAGAAAGGATGGGGAGAGGGTCTCTGGACAAAAGACGGATGTTTACTTTAAAAGAACATTTGAAATATTGCTAGTATGTCAAGATTTTTTAAGATGTCTGAAGTGTCTGTACATTTATTCTATTCCCCTTAGTCAGTGGCCTGAAAGTTGTACAAGGGAAGTCACATTTTCACAATATTATGGGAATAAGATAGCTCATTAGCGCAGAAATCCAGATGAGGGGGAATGAACAAAATACCTTTTCAAACATCTCTGTATGGTGTAGAAAATGTTTAAGTGGTGATGTTACCAAGGAGGGTGATTAAAACAGATTATGGGATTTTGAAGTCTTAACCTACTTCATGTAAATGATTGGCTTAGCCATAATAATTCTAGATGGCTGGATTCCCAGCATCTTCCAGATGGATACATCAGTCTAGACATCAATGATGAAATTGAGAAAGACATTAGGGTGGGGATAACAGCAGTGGCTGGAGGGTGGAAAGTGTGTCAGAGAGAAAATAGGTGCAGTGACAGAAGGAATAGGGCCAATAGCTAAGGGGTGAAAGAACCAGACAAGATGGAGGCAGGGTTATTATTGGCAAATTATTGTAAAATGGCATGGGGGAAATAAAGACAGGGAGTGTGGTCAGAAAGATGACAAGGAGGAAAAGGGAGGATGTTGGTACTCAGGGAGACTGGGAGGGGGAGGAGGGAGCAGCAGAAAAATGAGGACGATAGGGGTGTTGCCCTGGGGGGGGGGCTATGGCCACACAATTATGAGGAGGAGGAAGATAGGGGCTGAGGCTGCAGGTCTATGGGCTAGACAAGACTATCTTCCCTCCGGCGAACACAGACACTTTTTGTTTAGAGAAGAATGCACAAGAACAATCCTCCAGAGAAAATAGGCCAGACAGACAGATGGATGAGGAGATCGAGGGATGGAGAGATAGAGGGAGGGAGGGAGACTGGGGGGGATGGCGAAAGTGAGAAACAAAGAGAGTGAGAGGCACACAGAGTGATCCTGGGAAGTCCAGGTGGATTTGAGCAGAAAGGGGGTGAGGGATGAGTACCTGATGAAAAGATAAAGAGACAGAAAGGAAAGGTGAGAAGATTCAGAGGAAGAAAAGCAGCTCGGAGTTAGGGACTCACTGTTAAGATTGATAAGATGGTGGCCAGCTGTCTGATAGTGAAAGAGAAAGGAAATGTGGTTAAAAGGAGGTAAAAGTAGACGGCATGAAGATGTTTCCTGTTACTGCCACACCATAAAATGTTGTTTATGTGCAATCCTACCTTCCTTCAACTTGTAAAATTATCAAATGTTCACCTGTCAGATAACCGTGCAGACA
The DNA here is from genome assembly GCA_029853015.1 of Chelidonichthys spinosus. Classification (NCBI taxonomy): domain Eukaryota; kingdom Metazoa; phylum Chordata; class Actinopteri; order Perciformes; family Triglidae; genus Chelidonichthys; species Chelidonichthys spinosus. Next base: position 11,233,175 of record CM056829.1, read on the forward strand.
GAAGCAAATGTGCCTCATATTTCCTACATTCAGTGTTTGTGATGAGCGTGTTTTGTTTTGTCCCTCCCCTGTTGAAGATTAATGACATTAATATCACGACAATTTAATAAATCAAACTGTAAAAGCGTGGTGGAGCTGTACTAAATCAGGCGTGATTTAAACTTGTCACAGAGAGATAAGATTCAACTTTTGCCAAGCTGAGCTGTAAATAACTGAGACATCTTGTTCAGAGTCTAAAAAAGGAAAATGCTGTTCTCGCTGCGTCTTCCAAAGTTTAAGTTTGTTTTCATGTGAAGTTGAATGCACACTGATGTGAAGGAAGAAAACTTTCAAGCAGAAGGCAGGGATTCAGAGTATTTCCCTGCAGGCTTTGCCAAAGTTTGTAATGAGTTTAGAAAGTACTTTTTCAATAGTGACTATATTTGCTTTTACATGCTATGTGGCCTCCTTTCTACCTAGCTTTAAAACACCTTGTTATATATATATATGGGATTTCGATTTCTCTTTCCCTTGCCAGCAAGTGAAGTAAAGGTCTTGATTTGTGGAGTATTTTTAGCCGCGTGTCTGTCTGCTGATTGGTTGGTCGGTCCACTTTGTTCCAGACTGAGATATTTCAACAGCTAATTGATGGCCATGAATTTGGTATATACATTCATGCCCCCTCAAGATTAATTGTAACAATTTTGGTGATCCCTTAACTTGTCACCTAGTGCTACTGAAGCAAATTTGCACCTCATTTGTGTGTATTAGAGTCACTCACCCAGACATGCAGGGGAGGAGGATCGGAGGTAGGTTATGCTAACACTGTGTCATGTACTTGTGTCATGTACTTGTGCTTCATGCTTTTTCTTATCTGTAGACATCTTTTTTAATCAATTGACACCCTTACTCCACACTACACTATTTCATCAACAGTCAGCTCAGGAACTGAGAACATTGGAGCAGCAACAGAAAACAAGTTGCAGTATTCTGTGTAACTCTATGTCCATCGCCTCTCTCTGGTTTTGTAGTCAAGTTATTTTACTTTGTAAATATTTATAGCCTGACAAGTTTTTTTTGGTGCTGCGGAGCGCTTCAACTGGCCCAATCAGGAGCTTCTCAACTCAATATGTCAACCATATATGGGGCCGCCCTGGAAAAGACTAATTTCAATATACTTTGAGTAATGTTTGTGTTCGATGTTCTGGAGTATACATTAAAACTTAATGTATAACATTATACATTACATCTTAATTGTATAAACATATTTATACAATTCCCACTAGAATGGTTGAATTAATAGTTTTGTCTCATTGTGTGTGACTTGTAATTTACCATATCAAGACTCGCTTGGCTGGCTGACTTCTGGGAAATGAACTCTTACTTACTGACTTATTTACTTACTTACTTACTTACTTTAAAAGCAAACACTATTCGGCTGAAATCCTTATGGGAACTAAGGTCGCAGTTTACTGTAACAAGTATCCACTAAACTGGCTGCAACTTCTTTTCTTGTTTGGCTGTTCTACACACAAAGGTTTATTTTCCATTCAACAACTCAAACATGTGTCCTGCAGACAAACTGCATCAACACGTTGTTGTCAGTGTAGCCAAATATTTGCTTGATGAGAGTTTGAGTGCATATTTGGGTACACTTACAAATTGATTTTATGGGTATTTTTGGTCTATCAGGGCAATTCAATCACCCGGTAAACATGTTCCCATCAAAGAGAGTCTGTATTTCATCTGTACAGTAATGGCATTCATCAGGCTGCCCGTGTGGCTATAAAACTCAGCTCTGAAGGCTTAGATGTAAATCTTCTGATGCCCTTCTTTTGACTCTGGCTCATCCCTTCCTCGAAAAAAAAACAAAAAACGTTGAGGTGCTTTGGATGAAAGCCTTTACCAAAGGCCTTATATATCATCTGGAGTAATAAATCAAGCCTGCCATAAATTAAAACTTTAAGACAAGTGGAAGAAGCAAAAAAAAACAAAAGAAAAGTTTTTTTTCATGAAAGTTGAAGAGGGGGACAGAAAAGAAAATTACCTCTCGAAATGGAGGGATGATATACAGTATAAATATGAGTAAAATATGAAGGACAGCCACAGAAGTAAAGAAAGAGATGAATGATAAATAAGACTACAAAAAAATTAATTAAGGAGTGAGCAACGTGTAGACTGCAGACTGCCTATATTTCTCTCCCCAAGGGGCTGATGTCTGTGTGTGTGTCTATACATTCTATACATACAGTATCAGCATGTGTTTGATTATGTGCGCTGGTCCCTGCAGTTTAGTGTGTGTGGGTGCATGCATGTGGCCATACATTCTTTTATTTCAGTTTGATTGATGTATGTGTGCTCCTGATTCTTTCACTCTGTATGTGTTTGTGTGTGTGTGTGTGTGTGTGTGATGAGATGAGATTAGACTTCCTGCAGGGATGTAGTTCCATGGAGGCCATCTGAAGCAGCAGGAACGTCAGGAATGTGGGAACAGTGATACACTTCACTGTCTCTGTCACCACAATAACATCTCTGCCTCATTGTAGGAAACAAGGAGAGGAAGAGAGGAACCACGAGATGAGAATAAAGGCAGAGACATGTAGGGCACATCCAAACCTCGTTTTGAACATTCTTTTTTCAACTATTGTCAATGCAAAGGTCTCCAAACTGTTTGTATCTCAGCATCAACCCGAGTACTTTCTGGTTAAAACCTTTTTATAGAGTTTCAAAGACATTTAAAGTTGTTTGTCCCACCGTACGTTCGGAGCCGAGTCATGTCATGTATTTATAGATTATCACAGCGTGCCACACAAAAACAGAGGGCTGTCTTCTCCACCATTGTGATATGATGATGAAAACATTCCCAACTCTGAGACAAAAGTGCAAAATGAAAAAAAACTGTGATTTGTGATTTAAATAAACAGTAAAAAGCAAGGTCTTGTCTGTGTTGTGGCAGCAGATGACTGAATTATACAACGATGAGCAATAGAAATGAGCACTAGAAATACAAAAATGTTGAAAATGCGATTAACATTTCAAGACCGTCAGTGTAATGTTTTTAAAATTCAAGAATGCTGCTCCAAAAAATCATCACAATGTTTCAAAGTTGTACTGTTTGTATCTGATATGTCACATTAAGCTGTGCTGCGATTATAGGGCGTCCATTTGACTACTTAGTAAGGATGACTGGATTTATGGACTAGTTTTGTTTCAACTCAACTAGAAGGAAAGAATTTAGGCCTTACGTCAGTAAAACTGCACTCACATGCAGTGTTGTTGTAAAGATGTATGTTAGCACGTTTGTAAATGAGAGAAAGACATATTGGATCTCCTGACTCCTACTATCAGTTTTTTTGTTTGTGTTCCTTTCAGTCTGTTCATTAATTTTCATCTATTTGTGAGATACTTCATTTCCACTGTAATTTGGGAACTACAGTGATAGGCCCAAGCAGAGAACTACAGGATGGATTTTATTGAACAATTTGTTACACACAATATCTCAGGCACCACTGTGGGTGTTTATCCAAGTCTACCAAAATTAAAAAGTCAGGTAGTCAAAAACTCTGCAGGATACCTTCAATTAAAACTTTGTGTGATCAATGTTTTAGAGTAAACTTATTTTTAGCAGGTAGATGATTGATTCCATCCTACCGTTCAGTGTTGTTATTATGCCAAATTAGAACATAGAGCTTTAATTGGTGTCATTTATCAAGTTGTAATGCAAAGATTCATGATCTCTTTAAAAATAGTTGAGATCAGACATTTGGTGTATGATATATCATGTTATATATAAATAGAAACATGCCAAGGAGCCAGGCTGTGTAATTTCTCAAATGCAAGGACACCATTTAAGAATACATAATGCCAACAGTGTCTGAAGACACAGATGGAGAACACGGAAATCTCCACTCCACCTGATTGCGCTGCATGAGGCACCACAGTCTGAGTGAGAAAATCGTATCCAATGTTGTGATTCTCTGTGTATGAAATGGATAATGAAGACTGAGGCGTAGTGTTGGTGTGTGTGACAGCAGGTGTTTTTCTCCTGCGGCGGACTAGGCGCTAAGCTCTCCCACTGTGGCTGGTTATTAATGGCTACAGGTTCAATATAAGCAGCTAGTCAGCCATGCTGCCAGCACGCCTGACGCTATTAGTCACACAGTCAGACTGAGAGAGTCAAACACACATGCAGGTGCAACAATATTCAAGACTCCACGAGTTATGCGTTTTACTCTAGCTTAACTAATGTTTCACCTCTTTGTCTCCCTCCCCTGCTTTCCCCGATCTCTCCCTCCTTTCCTTGTTCCCTCAATCCAGAAGACATCTTTATCCTCCAGGCGAAAGACAAGAAGAACCCTCTCATCTACGGCCTGTTTACCACCTCTAGGTATGTCCCTCTGTAAAGCCAAAATATTCTGTAGTAACATTAAAAATGGGGCTTTGAAATCTGTGAAACCTTCCTTCGGGAAAAAAATGCCTTTAATTTCATCTGGGTGGAGTTTTCATTCCTGTAGAAATTGCTTATAGTGAAGCAATCTGCAGGTTTAAGCAGTGTATGTATCAGCTGTTTTGTGCTACAGTACAGTACAGCAAAATTAAATAAAATCTGGCTTCTTGGTTAAAGCTGCATTATTCAACTTCGCTCTTTTGTGGACCCAAGTGGCAGCATTTGGTACTGTCATTTTGTCATCATTCGCCAGGCTATCACAGGACCGACGAGTTATTAATCGACCTAACCTGACTGTCTTAGGACTATGGGAGGGAGAGAAACCGCACGTGGAGACCCCGCCCAATATGGGACATTAAAACCTAAATAGCTAAAGACACGTGAAGTGGCACGTGTGTGTGTGTGTGTGTGTGTGAAAGGCAAAGAAAAGCTTTTTTTCCTTTCCATCAATTTTCTTTCAATTTTAGATCACTGAGACCCCGAGAAACTATGAGAAAAATAACACAAATAGAGAAACCTGACACAAATTGCAAAAGGACGATTTTGCATTGTTGCTGTGCAACTCGAAACTTTATTAAAGACATGTCAAAACATGGAAAATGTGATGCAGCACCCAAATGGCTTTGGTAAGAATTTATAGACAATACGCTTTCAGTTAGTATCTACAAAATTGTCATTTGCCCGCATGTTGTTAAGAGACAGTCATAACATAGAGGAAGAGAGAGACATTTTTCTGCTCCTTCTGGGACAGAGCAATGAGTCAAAGACATAAAACTTCACATTAGGAGGCAGACAGATGGATGGATGGATGGAAAAAAGTCTGATATTCAAAAAGAGGTTCTCATTTAGACTGACACTCTGAAAGACTGATAACAGGTGAAAATATACAATTCACCCATTGGCAATAAAGTGGGGGTGGGGGGCAGTAGAGGAAAAGCTGCAACAAATGAGCAAGCGACCGACAAACTGCAGTTCTCATTTGCTCCCAACTTATTGAGTTTACCACATGCTCAGCAAATAACCCAGTTTCTCAGGCAGACGGCAGGGCTCTACAGTAGCAGCAGAAGTGTGACGACATTTGGCATGTTGGAGCAGGGAGTTGCTCTGTTTCTGGGTTTTGGAAAGTGTTTGGAAAATCAGCAGGGAATGGACAGAAATCCACAGCTTCATTCAGGGTGGGGTCCCAACCACAGGACTCCCCGGGAGGAGAAAGGTCATTCCCTCTAAATGGAAACTTCTCTCTCTGGTTCACTCTTGATTGCACACAACGGACGTTTTTGTCCCCTGTGATGAGTCAAGAGTGCAGGCTGTGGATCTGTCCTCTGTTATTTGCTTGCATGATTTGATTTCTTAGTTGATAATTTCTTAAATTAACTGAACATATATTTGAAAATTGCTGTTTTGGAGAGGCAGGTGTTTATTTATTTGTGGATTTGTTTGCTTGTTTTCATTCATTTAGTCATTCATATTTTATTTTGTAGTTTATTTTGTTTGTTTGGGTATTTCATCGAACACATCAATTGAAATGACACTAGTAAGTATTTAGCTGCTTAATTCTTGGACTCCTTCTTTCAACATGTTTGAATTGTTGCCCATCACACATGCTAGCTTAGACACCAGTGATAATGTTAAAACTGGAATATCCATAAATACTATAAAACACACTCGAAAACTTGGGATGAAAATGTTTTTTCTCTGTATTAATTACCTTTCCATACAAATTCACCAAGAGCGCACTAAAATCCATGACCCCAAACACAGCATCTGAGCTGAAGGAAACCATTCTGATGCATCACAACACAGGCTTTCTATTTGTTCTGTTTCTAGCAGCTCAAATGAAACTCAACTGGAATCTGTAACTCACATACACTTCGCGCGCATCTTAACCACGATCTTAACTACAGTGTATGGGATGTGTTGTGGTCGGGACTGATGTGCTGAAACCAGCGCATTCATCCCAGCCGGACTTTGGGTTGGACCACATTCAGTGAATTGATGCGCTCAAGCTGAAAAGCCACAATGACTCACAGCTCTTGATACAGTACATACATAAAACACATCACTCTATATTTATTTTACTGCTTTTAAGACCATTGAAACCCATCAAGTGATGTCATCAAAGACATGCTCAGATCGTGTTTTTTATTCGTGCACACTGGAGGAGTACGCATGGAAAGATTATATATGAGTCTAACTGTGATGAATGACAGCTCTGCTTTCTTTCTTGTCTATCCGCAGCGACATCCTGAACGGTTCAGCAGTGTGCGTTTACCGAATGGAGGATGTGGTTCGGGCTTTCAAGGGAAACTTCCTACATAAGGAGGGACCTCAGTATAAGTGGGCAGAATTTACAGGCAAGGTGCCCTACCCACGACCAGGGACTGTAAGTTACTCACGCAACTGTTTTTAAATTGAATTACACCCCATCACAAAATCTCAGTGTCTTCTAAATATCCTCATTATTCTCTTTCCCTCTCTATGTCTTTATTTCTCTCTTTCTCAGTGTCCCAGCAGCACGTATGGAAGTTACAGCTCAACCAGAGAGTATCCTGACGACGTCATCTTCTTCAGCAGGACTCACCCACTGCTGCAGGTTCAGCTGATATTCTAATTTAATTAGACAGTGGCCGATTTAACAGTGTACTTTACCTCTAGAGATGTCTGAAATAGAGTTTAAGAAATAGAGTTAAACAACAGTCATCACCAAAGGGACACTGTTACAACACGCGCTTCAACACAATAAAAGAAAATCACATGTTTCATTCACATTGCATTCACGAATATCAAATTCAAAATTCGCACTGTTTTAGGAAAATGTGCTGCCGCTGGGAGAACGCCCCCTCCTGGTCAGAGTTGGTGCTCACTACAAATTCAGCAAACTGCTGGTGGACAGAGTGGAAGCCGTGGACGGCACCTACGATGTCCTGTTCATCGGCACAGGTAGAGTGTTGGCACTGTAACTTTATCTAGGTTTTTGAGGATGTTTGATTGTATGCTTGGAATTTTAACCCAAATGTTCTTTGTTGTTGTTTTCGTTTTTTTAATTATGCAGACTCAGGCCTCGTGCTGAAGGCGATCCATCTGCCAAGAGAACACGGTCAGGGTCAGGAGGTCACTCTAGAGCAGCTGCAGGTCTTTCAGGTATAGCAAACTCTTTCTGTACAAAAACACAATGCAATCTCCATACCAGGAATTTGGGGTGTTTCACCTTTTATTTAATAGACTTGCCTACTGTTACATTACTATTGCATTACATATGTCTACAAATTTAGTTGTTGTGTTTCAGATTTGTAGATGTATTTTCCTGCCTTTCTGGTATCCATCTATTTCTTTGTGGTATGAAAATCAAATATCAGACTCTTCAAACTTGATCTAACAGTCACATCATTGTCAAAAGATAATGCAGCACAGACTTTTTAAATAGTTCTGCACTCAAACTGGAAACCAAAAACATGCTGTTCTGATGAATAACCTATCCCTTAATAGTTTCAATGGTCCTCCTACCATACATACTACTGTATATGGAAATAATATGGAAACCAATAGCATCAACAACCTGGACATTGACCATGCAAATTGCCAGCAATAATGTAAAAATATACAACTGGCAAAAACATGAGTATGCACCTTTAAACACAGAGGAAACAGCATGATCAAATTTCCTGTCATACTGTACGTTGCCACGAACCAACACACGTATGTATAATGTATATTATTTTACCGTGTATCAAAGGCTTTGGTCCAAAAGACTGAAACTCATTTAGCATGCAGGTGCACCTAGTTATCATGTCAGACTGTAAAAGACCTCAATTCACAATAGTCAGTCAGCTCAATATTAATTCCACTCGTGGCTGAAATTCTAGTAAAGCTCTATTTTGACTCTTGTCTGATGTGGTTGAGATTTCTTTGTCTGGGTTTGTTTTTTTCTTCTCTCTATTTCAAAGTATGTGCTTTGTCAAACCCTTTAAACTGATATGGATGAATACCAGACTATGACCTCTAAAATATTTTAAATGCTTTATGAATGAGGTTTTCAGCTGTACCTAAAAAGCTTCAGATAATGTCCTTAGTTTTTCCTAAAGAAATAATTAAATATGTTAGATGATGACCTTCACTTTTATCTATCTGACTGCCTGTCGCCTGTCTGAATGCAACAGTTTTTTTTGATGGTCTCAATTTGAACTGGATTTCTTTTCTCTCTTCCTCACAGCACAAATCACCTGTGACAGCCATGACACTCTCAAAGAAAAAGGTAACATATAAGAAAGAAACAGCCTCAATTTCAAACTTCCAATCTCAGACACGCACACACACACACACACACACACACGCACACACATACCAAACACACACGAACATGCACAACATCACACTTATCACTCATCTCTCCACTTTGTATCTCCAAGGACAGCTTCATCACCAGTTGCTATGGTTACCCTACCTCAGTCAGTGCACTAATGAAGACATGATACACACACACACACACACACACACACACACACACACAGAAAAACACTTTGCATTATTAAAATAGTCTGGATTTCATGAATAAAAATCTAAAGCTTGTTATCACACACATCAAGATTTTAAAACGCAGGCACCACCACATGCACACACTGACATTGTTACAGTGCAAGTTGGATGTGTGACTCAGAGAGTGACTCTCTATCTGGTTGGATTCAATGACGTCTCTGTAAACTGAATCTTTCTCTCTTGGCTCTTCTTCATTTATTACTTTATTCTCCTCTTCCCTTCTCCCTTTTTGTCTTTCCTTCTTACATTCCCCCTTCCCTCTTCCTCGACCATCCTTCCCTCCTCTCTCCAACTTTTGTCCATTGTGTTCTCCTCCCTTTCTATGTCTATCTATCTGTCGCCCCCCCTTCCATTCCTCCTCCTCCAGCAGTGGTTGTTTGTGGGCTCCAGGGAGGGTGTGTCCCAGCTGGCCCTGTACCAGTGTGAGCTGTACGGTCAGGCCTGTGCCGAGTGCTGTCTAGCCAGAGATCCCTACTGCACCTGGGACGGACACGCCTGCAGCCCTTACATGCCCACTGTACGCAGGTAGGGTTGGCGAATTTGATCTGTTCGTTCAAACACTTATATGACTATGATTTCTCTTACAATTTGAGTTTTTCCCACTAAAGTCTGAATAGCAAAGGATTAACACATGGAACTGATCTTCTCAAATCAGATCTAAACCACATTTGTTGATAGATTGAAATGTGGCTCAAATTATATCTGAACACAAATCATTCTAATCAAATTTTAAGCATTTTTTCCACTTGACCAACACTTGGTTTCATTACAAAGTATAACAAATGGGCCTGTTTCCATGAAACTTGCATGTGTTTTTGGTGATGCCCTGACCTTTCCTCTAGTACCCCCATAATCATCATCAGCAAGAATTATCACTTTGTACTCACAAAATCCAATATTTGAATGAGCAAATTATTCTCCAAAGTGGAGTAAACGTTATTATAACTACGTCCATATTGTCAAATATTTTCACATCACTGGGTGGAATGAACATTGCAGCCTCTTGAGCAACTAGCAGTAATTGTCTTTTTCCCTACAGAAGGAATGCTCGTCACTTAGGGGAGGATGAAGATCCACTAACCCAGTGTGTTAGACAGGGAGGTGAGAGGAGAATTTTCAGTAAAGTTTTGGATCATTCAGCAATGAAGAAACAAAAACAGATTTCTAACCTGTCACATGTTTGCTTTGATGTCACTCAGCCGGGTTGCAGGTGGAGGCGGAGCAGAGGACGATGATGGTTGCCGAGGGCAACAGCACTTACCTGGAGTGTCTGCCCCGATCCAGACATGCTGCTGTTACCTGGTACAAACAGGCTGGAGAGAACAGTCCTGAACTAAACCAGGTACACACACACGCACACACACACACACACACGCACACACACGCACACATACACACACGCACACACACATTTCATTGTAATGCTTTCATTTATGTTCTCTTTTTTTAATTATGAACATAAATATTGGAGGATAAACTTCTCCATTATTCTCTCAAGTTTCTATTTTGGTTGTGTTGTCCACAGGCCACTCATCATTTATTTATGGAAATTAGCCAGACTACTAAATAAAAAAGTACGCAGCCTTCATCTGATCTCTCTCTCCAGGTGGTAACAGGTGACCAGCTGGTGGTGATTGAGCGGGGCGTCCTCATTCGTCAAGCTGAGTTGTCTCACGGTGGTGTCTACCACTGCCAGGTGGAGGAGCACGGTTACCACTGGACGGCCGTCACCGTTCGCCTCACCGTCTGGAGCCCCTCAGCCAATCGCCTCCTCGCTTCCTTGTCTGCCTCGTCCTATCAGAGCGCAGGATCCCAGCCCTGGTACGAGGATGTGATGGCGCTGATTCACCCGGGAAACCTCGGCCAGCACTGCCGGGCGCTAGGATACCGCCCCCCGCGCAACCACCGACGCCATGGTGACATCATGGCAGAGCCAAACAAGCCGAAAGAGAGGGGGGAGAAGCACAAGCATGGGGGAGGAAGAGGTGGAGGCGGGGGAGGAGGAAGAGCAGCAGGGAGGAAGAGCAGGAGCAAGCCACAGCAGAGGGCACCGAGGAGCGCTTGAATGTGTCGTTGAACAGGAGGGTGGAGTTTCAGTGACATATACACACACACACACACACACACGTATGTTAATGTCCACACTAAGATGCGCACATGTGCACACACACATACACACACACACACACACACACTTAACTTATACACTGAGACACACACATACTGTATGTACAGAGACTATGACATGCGCATGCACTTATCTACAAACAAAAAAGGCATCCTTTCCTTATAGTGATAAACTTTTAAGCTAAGCTACACATAAACAAACTGAAGTATGTACAGGAGGATGTGAACAGCAAAGACTGCTACGCCTGGACTTGTGAAAAAGAAAAGGAACTGGTAGAATACCTAAGGCTGCATAGTGGAATGAAGGATGAACAGCACTTCCAGGTCGCTCAGTTAAACTGACTAGGACTTGGGAACGGATCTCTTGGATTTGGAGCTTCTACTATTCCCCATTTGAAAACTCCTCCATCCCCTCTATTATGTGTGCTGCCTTCAAAGACCACACTGTTGACTTTGCACGTTTTTGCTCATTGATTATAAATCACATACAGACTGCTGACTGCATAAGACACTGGTTTACATTTCACTCCAACCATCTTACAGAAAAATGCAAAAAGCTTCAAATTTCAACGGTTTTGATATGATTTTATGTATTCCAAGCAGTGTTTTCCAAACTTCACTGTGGGTTGCGTTCAACTTTCAAGGACACTCCATACTTCATGGAATCAACAATCGACTTCTAAAAAGATTTTGATTGACAGAGCTAAGTTGCCGGAAAGCAAAGGACAAACAAGCAAACAAGGAAAGCAGCAACTGTTCTTGAAACAGTTTGTGTTTTCAGTGTGACAGCTAAACTTTGACAAAAAGGAGAAGATAAAGGAAAAGATTCTCTGTGATGTGGGTAGTTTTTTGGGAAAATAATCATCGTTGGTAGATGAGAAGCTAGTCATTTACTCTAGTTTGTGAATAGCAGTAAATTGCACTGATGAGTATTATACATATTTTTCCTGAAATTGAAAAACTCTCACTTCACCAACAGTACAGTGAGAGTTTAGCCGGTTTCTTCACATAGGTGGGGTCTGACCGCAAGATGACTGACCCCGACCACAAAGATGAAAGGCAAAGAAAAGCATGGCGACGGCTTTGATGAGGTTACAGATGTACTTTTCCAGGGCGTTGCAGCCGTACAGACACAGTACAGGAGACGTTTCCATTATGTTTTCCTCAAGGTTCAGAAACGTTAGCTGGTAATATTCACAAACAGCACTGCCACGCAACAGAAAGCTTAGTGTAGGTGCGGGGGGAAAGTGAACAGATACATACACAGTGGATCTGGTGGGTTTTAAAATTCCTATACTGAGCATTTCCCAGAGTCGTACAAGATTACATTGTATAGATTTTGGAAATATGTTTATTGTTACGTCGGGCAAAAATAAGTTCTGCACAGGAACTTCGGTTTGCAGACAAATCTACCAAGTTTCTTTTTTGCATTGTTAGTTTCTGGGGAAAGAAATGTTTAGAAGCTCTTCAATGAGGCACAATTAAGTGTCTCCAGTAAGCCAAAAAAACAAAACTTCTTCATATGAAATAAAATGTTAAGCAGCTCTTCAATGAGGCACAATTAAGCCTCTCCAGTAACCCACAAAATATAAAACTTCTTCATGTGAAACTAAATGTTCAGCGGCTGTTAGATGAGGCACCATTAAGTATCTCCAGTAACAGTAAAGCAAAACCCAACTTCTTCCTCCTGACATTCATGGTTGAATGCATTTTTAAATTGTCTTAATGAGTCTAAGCGTCATAACTGCGGTCATTACTTCTTGACATTTTTGGCAAATCCCATTTCTAGCACATAGAAACTGAAATTTTAGAGGCTCTGTGTCTATTGGAAAAACATTGTGTTTTTACTGTGACTTTTATCATGATGACACTGTAAAATATCAAGAGGTTTTTTTTTAGAAAGCTTCTTCAGTAATGTTTGATGAAAATGGAGAAGGAAAGACGTTTTGAAGAGGACCGAAGTATGAACTGAACCACCAGGAGACTCTGTACAGGACATGCATGTTTTCAACCTAAGGTTCAGGACCCTAAACGGGCCGATGGTGACTTTGAGTGTGCTCAACTACAGAAGTGGAGTGATATATTGCTGGTCCCGTAGCTCCAGCTATTAATGACATCTGGCTGTAAATAATGAAGCAGGCCTGATGTATAATAAAGAAGCCTTTATTATACAGTTGGAACTTGAGAAAGTGCTAAACAGGACTGGCGTCGAGTCGACTCTGGCGTGCAGGATTTGAGTGACTTCAGTGACTTTGCAAGGCAGTAAATTGCGATTTGTTCTTGATGTTAAATCAACACAACTTGTTCCACCTCTATTTAACTCGCTTCTTCGTGGTATTTATTTGTTCAGTCTGGAGTGAAACTGCTTGATTCAGAAGTTGGAATGTCAGATTTCTTTGGGAAATTCAAGCTCTCAAATTAACTGATTCAACCACGATGTCTCGCAAACCCGACACTAACTTAACATTTCTGTTGGTCTGACTTTGTATTTATTATTTAGTTTTGTTTTTCAGGATTTCCAATTGTTACCATCTGCTTTGTACCTTGCACCTTCCCGTTCTCACCTGTGGACCATGGTTAGCATTTTAAAGTAAAAATGACTTTGACTCGAGGCAGCAGGGGCTGAAAATTGATGGTTTGTCTTTCTGTTTCTCTGACAGTTTATGTTGTTTCCCATAACACCGGGCACAAAACAATGCTGAAGCATCAGAACTCAGCTGATGGTGCTGTAGTTTACAGAGAGAATGGAGAGGGGGCAAGAGAAAGTCAGATAGACTGAATACATTTAAACTTTATTTATTTTTTAAATTTTAGACGATGCTTTTACATGCCTTGTTCAATAAGTCCAATAATGTCAACCTCATGTTTTCATATATTTAACTTCATCCCACATTGATGATGGTGAGCATGCAATTCCACCTAAATTACAGTAAATATATTCCATGCTGGGTCCTGCAGGATCCCATTCCTTTTGCACTGCTTATTGTATGTATTTCTACGTGTGTGTGTGTGTGTGTGTGTGTGTGTGCTTGCATTTGCTGTGTGTGTGTGTGTGTGTTTGACATAAGTGGGATCAGATCCGGAGGAGCTGAAACTTCATTTCAGAGGCCAAGCCGGTAAATCTGCCAGACAGGAAATTCAGCAATAGGTCAGAGACACTTTTGATGCTGGAAGAAAAATAAGCCAGACCGACTCGGAGCGGAGAGAGTCCGCAGAAAATTGACGTGGGCTTGGCTCCTTGGCTGTGGCCACATGAAAGATCTCACCAGCACTGAGCTACTTCTGAACGTATGTGTTTGGGGAGAGGAGAGAGAGAGAGAGAGAGAGTTTATATGGGATTGTGTTGAATGTTGAACATTGTACAAGTGTTAGCTGTAGCCACGCCTCAACAATTAAAGGGTGTGCGTGAGTGGGACACTGGCAGTGGGATCCAAAATGAAATCAGAATTTGGTGTATCCTCAAACTGCTGTCAAATATGATATTTATAGGTATGACAAGTAAACAGTTATTTTGTGTCGGAGCCACTGACCTACTGTCTGGCAAACATGTCTGTTGGATGCTAACACCATAATCATTGTCAGGGGCGTCGTTGTATGAGGGTGGGACAAGTACCACTTTTTAAAATCATTGCTATGATTATCCAGTTCAATTCAGAGTAACAGCTGAGTCCCTTGTAACGGGGTTCCCTGTTTTGACAGATAAAAGCGTGACTGGACCTCAACATGTATTGTAGTTAATTACCATGATGTTGATTTCTGTCACTTGAGAAAATGAGCTCTAAATAAAAGAGCTCATCTCACATTCATAGGACTTATCATCAATGGGAAAGACCATAATATGTAAGGAAAAATCCACAACCGGGATGAAGTTTATTGGCGGACAAAATTTTGCATGCAAGCATGAAAAGATCCTCTGCATTAGTCACGGAACCAATTTCTGCAGCCTACTTTTAGCTTTTTAATATTTTCAAATATGTGATCTGACAACCATGTACCCATATGTCTTTCTCATGCTATAGCTGGATAAAAGTATCAAACCACATGTTAAAATGCACCAGAATACAGGAAATTATATCTACTCTACTATTAAAAATGTTCTGGGGAGGAACCCCAGACCCTCATTAAATACAGATAAAAGAAGCCATTACATGACCGAAGCGAACAGCAGAGGCTAGCTTTGGCGAGGAAGCAGGATTTCAGCTCGATATGCCGCCGTATGACTGACCAGCTTTCATGCACCATTGTGTTGGCAGATGAAAAAAGCAGCCTTATACAAAGTGCTGACACGTTTTATAAGCCAGAACGCACAAAGCCAAATGCAACACTTGTTTTAGGGGCTCAAACCCCCCATTTTGCTTGTGAGAAGACGCCAACTTTGATTTAATTTCAAGACCGCTGTTAAGAGTTTCTATTTTGTCTCTGCTCTCATGTAAGTAGGCATCAAATCCAACTGCTTAGAGACTATGAAAAAAATCAAGCTTGTATGGTCTCCGTCTTGTGGATATTGTGTGTATATGAGCGTGTAAAGTGTGTATGTTTGAGTCCAAACACCACACAAGTAGGAGGCAGAACTCCTACGAGACATTTTTATAGCGGACCTTTTTAAACATTTAGTGTTTCCCTCAAACACGTTGGTGCAGAGCCGCTCCTCTTCATTACAACGGCCTCTTGTGTTTCATTCGGTTTGGCTGTAATTAGATCTCAACATTCGTCTCTTGGGATTTTCCAGAACGACTTATTTGAAGACAGAATGAAACTGTCTTCAACTGATTTCCTGTCATGTACGGAGACTTTGTGGTTGTTGTTTTTTTGTAAATATGTATAAAGGGTCTGCTTTCAAATGAGTATGTTTGTGGTTTATTGTGCGAGTAACAAACCCCATACTGACCGACACAGAAACACATATATACTCTTAAGTGAAAACCATATTAATGTATTGTTAGTTCACTATTTTTCAGTTCATACAAACCTTTAAGTCCCCATTGTATTATCATATTGTCATCAATGCTGAAAACCCATCAACAAGCACCACCTGTTTTGTGCACAAGCCTGAAAGTGGCAGTGATGATCATGGTCTCTTCATTTGCATTCAACTGTTTTGTTAAACAGAAGCAGCTTTTGGTGCAGTGATACTGGGATCTCAAAACAACTGAGTCACACGGCTCTGTGCTGTTAAATGATGTAAAGTTTGTCAAGGTTGAGTGAGATTGATTTAGTCCCAGATCATGTAAACCCTCTCGCAGCTTGCATTCAAGCTCCAAGGCTACTCTTCTCTGTTTATAAAAAGGCAACATGTTTTAAATACATTGCTTTCTGCGAAGAAGACCAGCTCACATACTTAACATTATATATTTTCTTTAAATATGCACATGCACAAACATGTTTGGACTCAAATCCGTACTCAGCTATTCTGCAGAGATGCATTCCATTCCAGTGATGTTATTTCCCAGGCACACCGTCCATCACTGTCTTCGCTTCAAAACAGTAACATACCATACAATACCAAACCGCCATCCGTCCTGCCAAAGTGACCGCATGCAGTACTTTGTCATTTGATGTTCAACAACAACGGTATGCTCCGCTGAGCGGTCCTCTGGGTGAAAGATGCGTTCCAATGGAGCCGCTTAACAAACCTTCAATTTAGCTGCTGCGCTGTTTCCAAACTCTTGTGGTGGTAACGAGGGGGGTCGGCTGGACTTCATTGTTTCGGGCTATTTGTTTTTAATGACATATATGCACAGTACATTTAATGCTTTACAGGCTCTGTACAACTATTTGCAACTGTGGCTTTGCATCCTTTCTACTGCTAAGCTTCACTGTGTAAGCAAAATCACGCTCCGTCAGGAGATGATCAGACGCTCCAGTTTGAGAAACAGGAGATCGCAGCAAAACAGAGAGCCGTGCATTAAAAAGAAATCAGCGTATTTCAGTGCTGTGCTTTGTTAGGACTCAGGCATTCTTTGTTCACTGGGTCTACAAGCCTCTACTGTCTGACAATATACAGATGTGATACCATAATTACAGCATTCTATAGATTCACTGCATCACCTTACAAACAAGTGTCAGTTTACCTTTTGAGGCCATGAGAGTTAAGAGTGGAGTTTTGGAAATTGCTTTTTAATGTTTTGGCCTGTGAGCAGTGGAACCTGAGAGACTGAGAGGTAATTTTGGTTTCTCTCGACCAACCTGACCACAAACGGTGTCGGTGATAGTTTGGTTACCTTCAGAGTTGCTTCATATTTTCTTGGCTTTAGGGATGAGGGAACCAGTCAGTCCAACACTTTGGTCCAGATCGAAATATCTCCAGAGAACGCTCAGAAGAGAGACGCTCCACTGAGTGAGTCAGTTTCCTGTATCAGTGTCACGCGTTTTCACCGCTGTCCTGAGTCTACTAACTAATGGGTGAAGTGAACAACCATTATGACTGATCGATACTTTCACTCCATGGTAACCAAAGTAAATATTAGACCCATTTTTTTCCACGAGCCACATATCCTTCAAACATTCTCACAATGAAATGTTATTTTACCGACAAATTGGAAATAAATCATATCTACCTTATAGTAGTTTAGTTTAGTTTAGTTTATTTATTTGTTCCGAACAAGTAAAAACATAAAAATAGGAATGAAAACAACAACAAAATCGAAAGTCATTCCAGGTAATATTTGCAGAGCAATGAAAATAATAATGCAAAATTTGAATGTCCAACAATTTTTTTCCTTTACAGCTCGTAAAGGAGTGAGAAGAAGAATAACTTAAAGTAAAGGTCTGAGGTAGGGGAGTCACAATATACCAGTAGGGACAGTATTGAAATACTGATATTATCTGGTTAATACATATATGAGGATATTGTGTAAATAATCCTTAAATCATTTTATATATAGTTATCGGAGCAGACTCTGTCTACACAGATATCTCCAGACATGTATTCCTGTGACAAAATGATAGATTCACTGCACCAAACCACCAGGACCAGCCTCTGCAGATGGATTCATCAGCTCCAAGTTACCAAAATGAAGTAAATTCAGACCAGCGTGGTGACAAGCCGTCACAACAACTGGTTTTACAGGCGTGGCGACTCAGGGCGGATTTATATTTATTGCCATTTTCCGTTCCCTCCAAAGGACTCCATAAAAACATACAACATGGTTGGAATATGCACCAAATAACACCTCCGTGTCGGAAACAAGCAGTCAGGAGGAGACGCTTTTGGCATTTGTCACACAGTGACTCATTCACCCATTCGACTGTTTCCCCCAGTGCTCAGTTAACCAGGAAGCCGTTGTCACCATTTTGCTCATAAAAGTGCCTTTTAGGTGTAAGATTTGTGTGCACTTTACCACAGCACCCCTTCTGAGAAATCCTCATGCTGCATGAAACTGTCTCCTCATGCTTGAGCTTTACAGCTAACTGCCTCTGGTGGTTTTCTGTGAATCTCAAACTAATCCCACTGGACATTTAAAGAACTACACGGTTGTTAAATCTGCACATATTTCCAAAGACAATGTCCTTTTTCGCTAACCCATAACCACTAGATATATTTGAGCATTCTTGAGGAATACATTTTTCTCCACACCAATCACAGCCTTTCAAAAAGTAATTGAAATTTCCATTAAAAGCCCACCATTTTCCCTTGTGACAAAATCATAAAAAAATAAATAAAAACGATTCTCTTGGTATTGGAAGCCTTCTCGGCGTCTACACCACTCATCCCTGACTTACATTTTAAATGAACTTTCTTTACCACTGCTTAAATCAAAAACCAAAAGATCGCAGACAGTGTGTGGTCGTGATTGAGCAACTTCCTGGTGTTAGCGAGTTGACGAGGAGCATGTGAATGCAGCATTCATGTCGGCCTCTGTGGGGATAAACTGTTTCTTTTGGGAAGGAGCCGTTGATCTCGGGTCTGAACTGCCGCTGAACTGGGATGCAATTAATATTTGCGATTTGTGGGTATATGATATATGGGTTCTAGATGTCATTTCAGTTGCCAGCATGCAGTTTGAAACTTTTATTATCCAATAAACCACATGTGTTTGAAGGCACGTGCTTTCAATTTGCTTTGTAGGCCTCATTTTCCCAAATGTTGCCTTTCTTGTGGTGCTTACTCGTGTGTAAAAAAAAAGCTTCTCACTGACAGTAATCTCCCAACAAAGAAAATCAAATCTGGTGAAAGTCATGGTGGTTATTGGGTGTTCTATCGGGGATCTCTGGAATCCATTGGCTTATTTCAGAGGTCTAATTGTCTTTAGGTAAAGTCTCAAGCTTTGATGTTTGGCACAAAGGAGAGGGAACAAATGGGATGAAACAGACAAATCCCCACCGAGAGAGAGGGAGCAGCTGGCTGGCTGGATGGGCTAGATTAGAAATTTTTACAAGATCTTTAGATGTGGCGACAGTGTGGTTTTGAATCCTTCCTCTGCAGCAGTGTTTGTCATTTTTAGCCACATTCAAGGGTTTAAAATGCCACAGACGCTGTCCTGGCTTCCCTTGTGGAGGCAAACAGGCGAAACCGAGGCCTTCTCATTATTTAAACCTCCTCTCCAGTCTGTTCACCATCAGTTTTAATAATTTCAAACATATTTCTCAAATGGTTTATGAGAAGCTCTGTAGCTCTTAGAATAGACACAACGTGATATTAGCCCTGATCTTCCATTTGCAAATTGTGTGAAATTAGTCACAATGATATTGCCAATAGAAGACCTCCTAAAAACAATGTGGCTTACATTTGAAGTTGAGCACAAGACTGCATGTGTTGCAATACAATGTCTCCTTAGTTAAACAATTAGTTTTCTGTCTTAAGAGAATGCTGTGCTACAGTGTGCAGCAGCACATTGCTCTCTAGGTTTGCTGAGGGGAAGATGAAATGCCAACATTTAACTACAAGTACAAAAGTGGCTATTGGAGGCCAGTAACTTGAAAGGACAAAGATAAAATCTTATGACATTGCTGTAAATGGTATTCAAAAGATAAAGCTTCCACTCAAGGTTTGGTTTATGCATCCTTAGGGACACGTTATATTGTCAAGGTCAACAGGCATTCAGTGTTGATTGTTTACTGCCCTCACTAGGAGGTCAGAGGTCAGGTTCATCATGAAATCACCAATATGCACCATGTTCTTGGCCGGCGATTGCCCGAGGGAGCGTGGTGTTTGTCTCCATCTGTGGGACAACAGAGTGACATGCAGAATGAACCGTGGTGGTGTGGATAGAGACAAATAAACTGACACAGTTAAACATGTGGAAGTTTAAAAAGTTCCTCTGCACAAAGCATTTCATGAAGACGTACGTCTGTTTTAAATACGAATGAACAACATTATTTGTATTATTTTAATAGAGGTGTAAGTCAGTGATATACTGCTTTGTCAACAGAACAAGTTTGCGGTCATTTACATTCAAGGAAGAAAATTATCAAATAAATATATATATTATCATTATCGCTATTTCGCTTGAAATGTCGTTATAATTTGTGCGAGGCGGAACTGATGTGTTCTGAGATTCGTGGGGAAGGATTTTCTTGTGGGACTCGGTTGTTGCTTACCGTTTTCTGAACGGGAACTACACTGGTGAGTGTTTACTTCGTTAAACTAAGCTCTGTGGTTCTGTTGTATATCATATTAGATGAGTAAGACATGTCACAGTTAACCACCACTATACGTGTAACAGTGTGACGCAATAAAAGACGAGCTGTGACGGCGTTGTGATTTAAAGGCCCGGTTAGCCGTGCTGCGCTAATACCATTCAACAACATTCACCGTGACGGCGAGCTAGCTAGGCGGCTAATGACAAGATGACACCAACTTCCTCGTCGCTGACAGCCAGTTACTTAATGCGTTGTCCGTTTATTTGTTGCCATCGGTCTGTTACGCAGTGTAGACTTCATCCTAGGACGTCCGTCCAACCTCCACGGACGTTGTTTGCGTAAAGTCTTGAGAATGCAACGCAAGCTAACAGTAAGTATGTTAGTCAAGTGTGTAAGCGAATGCTAGGCAACCTAATAGTACGTCATTTCACACTTCGTAAAAAATTACTACAATATATATATACACACACACGTGGCACAGTTGTCCCAAACAATAGCTACGGTTATGAATCAATAGTTTTCGCCCCAATGTAATGTAATTATGAACATAGCCGGGGAGAAGATGTCTGGGTTTTGTGGAGGCTGAGTCTTGTTGTTGCTTTGAACAAAATAGCATTTCTCTAAGCTGAGGGGGGTTTTAAGATATGATGTTAACTGTCACTTTATTAAGTAGGTAATACATAGTTGTCAGCCATCATGTTATGCTCTCCATGTTACCATGGTAGCTCTCCCCTCTTAGATCTCTAATTGCAATTTTAAGACCATTGTTGGCAATGTGAGCAGTACTGCTTTATGGAAATTAACAGAATGTTTTTGTTCAATGTGATTATTTACCTTGCTTTTACATATATGTGATTTACTTGAACAAACGGATATTCCCAATCTTGTTATTGGATCCCATAAACAGTTTCTTGATTGAGATTTCAGAAAATCTACTATACCACAAAGAGGTTTAGTTTTAATGTCTACCAACAGAAATGTGTCCATAGATTGAATAAGGAATACTGTCATATCCGATCAGGCTATATTTGATCTGGGTCCTTTATTTTAACAATGATTCATCCAGTGAGGAAAAGCAGTTTAACGCCAACAAAGGTATGAAAAAGAGCATTGCATCAGTAGCAAAATATGATATTGCCACTGGTTTGTTATAATGATACCCTGCTGTTGTAAGCAGGGATGCACGGTAAAAACTCTTTTGACACTCTAATTGATTGCAATTCCCCACCAGCAGGTGGAGGGATGAGTCTCTCCCCTGTGATTGGCACAGAAGTGCCGGAAACTGCTAACGGGGTTGTGACACCAATCTCTTCAGAGAACGGCCCTCACGTTCTGGTCTCGGTGAAATGTGGGGGGAGCAGAGTATCCTGTTCTGGGGATGCATCACCGGATAGAGCTCTTGAACACACAGAGAACCATGTAGGTGTGGAAAACAGAGTTTACGACGGCGAAGGCCAATTGGACACAGAGACGCATAATAATGGGAGAACGTCTCCTAGTTTACCATCACGCACCTCTCATATGACAGACCTCTCACTCCCTGCTGCCACGTGCACAGGAGACTCTAAAGACTCAGGGTCCAAAGACACAGACATTCAAGAGGCCTCTAACACTGTTGAGCCTCCTGGTGCAGCTCTGTTGTGGGACCCCGCTGAGCAGACACACTCTCAAGAATCATCTCAGCGAGGAGGCCCTGACTCTACAGACGGACAGGAGACAGAGACTATAGACGGAGACACCGACAGCCGAGATGAGGAGGAAGACGGAGAAAAGGAGAAACAGGATGAGGAGGAGGATGAGAAAAATGAAAAAAAGTGGATTCATCAGCGTGCAGCAGCGAGAACAGAAGTGGAGGTGAGTGTAGTGTAGGATTATATTAATCTTTATTAGATCATGTTTACCAGAGGGGACACATAATGTTGGGATTAGGAGAAAACAACCGAGCACAATCTGAACTAAGGTTTATTGTTTATTTGGATCTACATTAGCTGTTACCGAGGCAACAGCTACTCTACTTGGGGTCAATGCAAGTAAATGTTGCAGAGCCATCAGGATTTGATTGCTTGTTTTTAAATGCACTCAATACTAAGACATCAGTGTGCTTCAAAGGAGCTACAATGCATTGACATTATTTCCAAATGGATAACTTTGAAGCTGTCCATCAATGAGAAGAGGGAGCTTGGACTGGCTTCATAATGACTTGCCAGTGTGATTTAATAAACAGTAATTTAGCTTCTCTTCTCTGTTATTCCTCTTCGCCTACTTTTTAGTCTTCACGACACTACTCCTCCTCAGCCCCTGGTCCCAGTACCTCATCCTCTTGCTCTACTCCACCACCTCTTCTTTCCTCTGACGACATCCCCTGCCCTCCCCACGTCATGGCCCAGGTCTGGGTGCGCAATGTCAGGGGGATGCAGGACAGCAAGAGCCTGGATGAAATCAGCCAAGCATGTGGAGGTAGATATCTGTAAATCAGGTTTGATTTTGTGTTTACTGCACACAAATCATCCTTTAGCATAGCAATACATGAACAGGAGAAGTTGTCACTATATAAAGTAGGATTTCCAGCTTTAAATAAGTCAACAATTACTGGGAATTTTACAATTTTATTCAGCTGATGTTGGTGTATTCTCCACAGGTGGTTCGGGGGCCCGGGGAGGGGGCAGAGGTGGACAGTCAGAGGGCCGAAGAGCCACAATCTCCTCAGCTCTGGAGCTAGAGGGGACAGTCAGCCACGAGGGTGACCTGACTCACTTCATCACCAAGAATCTGGAGCAGAAAATCAAGATGAGCTCCAAGCCCAGTCTGGATTGCAGTGACTGTGAGTATGGAGCTGAAGAAAGACTTTGCAAGATTGTATTCAAACAAATCAAGTGAGATTTCTTATTTTAATTTATATCTATATAATATAATTCATTTGTAATTCATAACCCAACAAGAAGAAGTTACATGTAATATCTTCAATTAACATATATGTATTTTGTTTACATCAAAGAGAATGTGAATATACGTCAAATACAGTATATGTGTTTCTCTGTTTTCTTGTCTGTATAGAACAAACATGTGCATACACTATATATATATATATATATATATATATATATATATATATATATATATATATATATATATATATATATATATATATATATATATATATATATATACAGTGAAGAAAATAAGTATTTGAACACCCTGCTATTTTGCAAGTTCTCCCACTTAGAAATCATGGAGGGGTCTGACATTTTCATGGTAGGTGCATGTCCATTGTGTGAGAGATAATCTAAAAAGAAAAATCCAGAAATCCCAATCTATGATTTTTCAACAATTTATTTGTGTGATACAGCTGGAAATAAGTATTTGAACACCAACGTTAATATTTGGTAGAGTAGCCTTTGTTTGCAATTACAGAGGTCAAACGTTTCCTGTAGTTCTTCACCAGGTTTGCACAGACTGCAGGAGGGATTTTGGCCCACTCCTCCACACAGATCTTCTCTAGATCAGTCAGGTTTCTGGGCTGTCGCTGAGAAACACAGAGTTTCAGCTCCCTCCAAAGATTTTCAATTGGATTTAGGTCTGGAGACTGGCTAGGCCACTCCAGAACCTTGATATGCTTCTTACGAAGCCACTCCTTGGTTTTCCTGGCTGTGTGCTTTGGGTCATTGTCATGTTGGAAGATCCAGCCACGACTCATCTTCAATGATCTGACTGAGGGAAAGAGGTTGTTCCCCAAAATCTCACAATACATGGCTGCAGTCATCCTCTCCTTAATACAGTACAGTCGTCCTGTCCCATGAGCAGAAAAACACCCCCAAAGCATGATGCTACCACCCCCATGCTTCACAGTAGGGATGGTGTTCTTGGGATGGTACGCATCATTCTTCTTCCTCCAAACACGCTTAGTGGAATTATGACCAAAAAGGTCCATTTTGGTCTCATCTGACCACAAAACTTTCTCCCATGACTCCTCTGGATCATCCAAATGGTCATTGGCAAACTTAAGACGGGCCTTAACATGTGCTGGTTTAAGCAGGGGAACCTTCCGTGCCATGCAGGATTTCAAACCATGACGTCTTAGTGTATTACCAACAGTGACCATGGAAATGGTGGTCCCAGCTCTTTTCAGGTCATTGACCAAGTCCTGCCGTGTAGTTCTGGGCTGATTCCTCACCTTTCTTAGCATCATTGAGACCCCACGAGGTGATATCTTGCATGGGGCTCCACTCCGATTGAGATTGACCGTCATGTTTAGCTTCTTCCATTTTCTAATGATTGCTCCAACAGTGGACCTTTTTTCACCAAGCTGCTTGGCAATTTCTCCGTAGCCCTTTCCAGCCTTGTGGAGTTGTACAATTTTGTCTCTGGTGTCTTTGGACAGCTCTTTGCTCTTAGCCATGCTGAATGTTTGGGTCTTACTGATTGTATGGGGTGGACAGGTGTCTTTATGCAGCTAATGACCTCACACAGGTGCATCTGATTCAGGATAATACAGTGGAGTGGAGGAGGACTTTTAAAGGCGGACTAACAGGTCTTTGAGGGTCAGAATTCTAGCTGATAGACAGGTGTTCAAATACTTATTTCCAGCTGTATCACACAAATAAATTGTTAAAAAATCATAGATTGGGATTTCTGGATTTTTCTTTTTAGATTATCTCTCACACAATGGACATGCACCTACCATGAAAATTTTAGACCCCTCCATGATTTCTAAGTGGGAGAACTTGCAAAATAGCAGGGTGTTCAAATACTTATTTTCTTCACTGTGTGTATATATATATATATATGTATATGTATGTGTGTGTGTCTTGTAGTCCAGTATTTGTTTGACCTACCACCACCCACTTGCTTGATAAACTATTATACGTTATGTTATTAATCATCCTTAATAATAGTCACATAGGGCAGCTTGCTTTCATAAGGCTCTAACAGATGAACTGTTTGTATTTTCCTCTGCAGAGGGAGGTGTCAGAAATGGCATTTCAGCAGGTTAATTTTTACAGGCAGTGGTGCTGAAAATGCAGTGCAGGCAGGGTGTCTGACTTGCAGTCAGATTCACAACCAGTTTTTCCCTGCAGAGGGGAACAGGCCCAGTCAGCCACTGCTCATCATATATGCATAACTTTGTGAATGTCCAAATCATAAGAAGTAATGGACATCAATGCACTCACATTATACATACTCAGAGTAAATGTAATTTAATTTAGTGATTTGAGACTGAACCTATGTTCTTCGTCGGATTGTATATTTTAACAGATATTTGCAATTGAAAACCAAACTAGCTATCGCAGCTGCAAAATCAAGAAGCATCAAAATGTTGTCTGATGGCAGTGGGGTGATCTCATGTTTGTACATTATGATGATCACTATTAAAAGCGACTGGCTGTCCTGTATAGTGCAGTAACATGTGAAGGACATAAAATAAGCTTGATTTATGGTTAGAGAAATCTTCAGAGGTAGAGTGAGTCGTCTTCCAATCGGAAGGTCGTTGTTCGAACCCCGGCTCCTCCAGTCTGAATGCCGAAGTGTCCCCGAACGGTGAATATACTGAATGTAGTGTAAAGCTCATTGAGTAGCTGAAAAGGCTAGAAAAGTGCTATAGAAATGCAGGTCCATTCTCTCAAAAAAGAAAATCTTAGGAATGTTCATTGAATCCCAACCATGGTTGTCATTAATGATCAGCGTCGACTCAGTGAGGTTTTAAGATGACTGATTAAATTGTGATGGACACTCACTTTGCCCTGGCTCTGTCCCCCTCCCTACGTGTTGCTGGCTGATTAAATCGACCTCACTGTGTGTTTTAACAAGCAGCAGATGCTCAAACCCTCAGAAATGGAAACGGAGACCGTTTTATTTTTTGAAAAAGGTCACACATATATAGCAATTTCAGAAATTAAACCATCTCTATAAAATCAGAAGGTTGACTAAGTCCAGCCTCTCCATTAGCGGCCATCTATCTTGTCAAATGTTCCAGGAGAAAGACCCTGAACCCCTGCCCTTCACTCTGCGGAAAAACTCCTCTGGATTCGAGCATCAGTTAAACTAGCCACTCAATTGCGACAGGGAAACACAGTCGATATGCCCCCGGTGGCAGCTCATTCCCTCTACCTGCTGATTCAATTAGGATGGATGACTCAGACTTGGTTTAGACCAGAGAGCTTTACTGAGGTCCTGCTTCAGCCTGGCAGGAATCATTTTCAGAGATGGAAAGCTACGTTTTTCTTCTGCCAAAGTGTTCTTTTAATGAAGTGCCAGCATTTGTTTCAATCTATGCCGGCAGTCGTCTTGTGGGAGCAGCTGTTTCTTTAAATGGGAATTATTCTTTTGTTGCTCTTAAATATAAATTGTGTGTCATTTTGTCCATTTTTCTCTTTAACGTGATTTTTTTGTGGTGGTCATTTTTAGCTCCAGCATGCACATGTGGTTTACATCGGTCTATGCCTTCCTTTGACCGTGTCTGTCCTGACAGAAGATTAACAACAATTCGGACAATCGGTTAATCATTTTTCATAAATCAAGTAAAAATGAAAGCATTAGCTGGCTCCAGCTCCTCAAATGTAAGGATTTGCTGCTTTTTTTTATCTCTTTTAAATTATTAACGATGGGGCTGTTGAACTCTTCTGGGAAGGTGTGATAAGCATTTTCACTATTTGTTTATAGATTTGACTAGTTATAGAATAATCAATGGGAAATTAACATTAGTTGCAGCTCTACTTGTGTATATTATCCATTTAATTTCATCATTATTTCTCACCAGCGGACTGTTCAGGTCCAATCTACCGCAGCCGGGGGTTGTCACGGAGACCAGCCGACATTCCTCCCATTGATCCCACTGTCCTAGTGGATCTTCAGAGACACACCCAGGAAGTGGCGCACAGCGTGGAGATGATGATGCGGAGCCTCAATGGAACCATCCAGAATGTGAGTCTGAAAATCCTTCAATTCATGGTGTATATTGTGTTTAGCTTCATCGTTTCTCTCCCATTTCTGTGTGTATATGTATGTATGTATGTATGTGTATATATATATATATATATATATATATGGATCTCTCCATCCATCCTTCTGTTTCTCCAGATGACAGCTCTGAGTGTGGGCTACATCCAGACCTACAGAGACTCCGTTGACAGCCTGGGAGAGTCTGTGGACATGAGTATAAAGGTCACACATTTTCGGATTTTTAGTTGTAATTCTGGGAAATATAGGAAACCTCAAAACCTAAATAGCAAGGTGTGGGTCTACCAGAACACGGATTATAAGCTGTCATAAAACCTTTCGACACATACATTATATAACCTTAATTTGTTGGATTACTTATCGTTATCATTTTATTAATGGGTGGTTTCACAGGAATAATGTATTTTACAACATAATATACTGTATATATATACAATATATTTAATAGAAAGCAAAAGCATAAACCAGAATGGGCAGCCATCACAGTTTCTACTCTGATAATGTTAACATATTTTTATCCACTTCTGATTTAGCTGAGGTGAATATTAAGGCATCAGCTTTCATATTGCCTGCCTCGTGTTTTTGCTCCCATAGGGCATGTATACGCTGATGGCTCGCTGCGAGGAGCTGGATCGCTCCATGCAGCCCATACACACCCTAGCTGCCCAGATCCGCGACATCAAACGCACTCTGGATGCCCTGGAGGCGATCTGCAAGTAACCCCGCATGTCCAGTACGATTAACATACCCCAGCTGTGAGGACACAACATCAAGCACATCCTGAACAAGGCTTTCTACAAGCAAGCCCACCTTTCTGCAGGTAGCACACACACACTGCAGCGAAGATTTAGTGTACCTGCGGATTCCTGGAATCATTGCTACTAGGCATGCTGGATGATTGCCGCTCATAGTCCCTCCACTTGCTCTTAATTGGGAGACGACCATGTTTGTGTTGGGAGCTTTCAACTGAATTGCGCTTGATTTGCTCTCGGGGGTTAAGCTTTCTCATCCTTCTAAGAGGCACCGTCACTTCCTCTAATGAAGTTGTCGTGATACCAAATCTTACAAATTAACCCGTTTTGGAGACAGTCCGTCAAGTGCCGTGAACATTCTAACAGATCCTTGAAGCTGCGTTTACAGTCTTGAGAAGGAATATGTTGTCATTCTCCGTCCAGCCCGCTTTGTTCAGATTGCACTAACCTTCCCTCCCCAAATGGGGGCAATGTTTCTCTCTCCGTCCCTCTCCGCCCATGGAGAGGTATGAACTGCTCAGAAGAAAGTGACTTTTGCACAGGAACAGAAAGTCAATTTTTTAAATCTTATGCAACAAAGATCAGATGATTTCATTGCAGGCGGAATGAGAGGAGGGGATTATCGTATCTGTCTGTCTGTCTTATTTTAATGTTTATTTATTCGGTTTGCTCAGCATGCTTGCTTTTCACTGCTGTGTGTCACTGGGAACTGTACCAGTACAGCCAGACTTGTTTCACTGTTGGCCACTGAACAGCCCCACTGGAGCATTTGGAGGTTAAGGCCAAAAACTGCTTGAGGGGAGTTGTCGAAAGGTAATGAAAGTGTTTAACTTTTTCTACTCAGATTCTCTCACTGATAAATTAAAAAACACCTTTATAAATCACAGGTCTGCTTCTGTAATTTAAGCCAACCACCAATTCAATCCAAAATGTATTTGAGCACATAACTGGGAAAATATCTCATGGCATATCACAACATTCACAATGGCTTGAGACCTTTAGTGAAAACACTTCATGCAGGACTGATAAATTCGGCCAGCCTGAAGATTTTCATGAGATCTGAAGTAACCGTGCCAACAAACTGCTCAGTGTCATTAATTGGATCATGCTGTTTCAGTCTAGATTCAGCTAATTTAAATAAATTATATATGTATTAGAAGAGATCAGTTTTAAAACACATTCTGAATCCATTTTCAACCATATATATGAATACGGTTTTGGCTTTAAATGCTTTAACTGCAAGATTTTCTCCTGTCAAATGGTGGATGCCTTAATTTGGAACAAAACTCAACATTTATTCTGCATTCACTATGTTTGTATTTTAATTTTCAGGGGGGCAATTCTGTAAATGAAATTCAAACAGGTTACGGTTTGCTTCTGATTGTGACAGACACAAAGAAACTTCTGTGCAGCATGTCCTCGCTTTTGTTTTCTCTAGCATTGAAAAGCTTGGACACTTTGTTTCGACAAAGGAGGATTTAATCTGGGAACCGTCTCCGGCGTCGACACAGACCTTCGCATGTGAACTAACGTGGACTTGTATCACATTTTAATTGCAGTGAGTATTTATGAATTTACTCAAAGATAAAAGCCAGTCAACAACCGTGGTGTTGCTAGGCTGTTATTTTACCAACTCCAAGCCATTTGCTGTCATGGAGCGTTATACTTTATTTAAGGAAGAGACTGTGGTATTTCTGTCTTTGCACTGATGGGTAGCTCACTGTACGCGTACTAGATTCCCGTACTATTACTTGTACGTGTACCTATTAATGAAGGCAGGCAACATTTTTCTCAATTTGGTGCATTTTGGGATGTATCATGGACAAAGTGTCATCAGAGCAATACTGCAAGTGAAATAGTGACACATTCCGTGGCTCTGCATTGTTACCTGTTGATGTGTTTTCACCTGTATGGGAAAAGATCATGTCGTCGGCTTCACAAGACGCTTGTATTGCATTTCTGTGTACAAATCTGCTGTTTTTCTCTTTGTCACATTCCCCGAGCTTGTTGGGGGGGGGGGGGGGGGGGGGTAAACATCCAAGAGGATGGAACGAATCTTTAAAAAGCTTATGTTAAAGAATATAATGACCCTGATTCCCTTGATTATCCTGAAATGTACTCCTGAAGATGTCCGTGGTTGTAAAGATGGAAATGCTCTTTTGGAGATGAAGGTTAATGTCCAGAGAGTGGACGTTCGGGAGTCTTAGTAGATTTCCGAGGTGAGAAAGGAGAAAGGAAATGTCATTGTTCATAATGTAAATGTGGGATTGATTCATTTTCTGTTGTACAATCTGATGCACCTGTGTAGATATGATCTCTTTCTGTAACTAAAAAACAATTTAGATACCCTTCGTCTTGAGTGTATATTTTATTGAAAAATAACAAATAAATTTACATGAGCTGCAAAAAACAAATGTTTCCATCTTTTATTAAATGTTTTTTTTTTTTCAGTGTACTGCCTCAGTGACCACTGAAGGGATACCAGATATAAACAACAGTGAATTACAAAAATATATACATACATGCAGGTTGCCTGTTATGGACTGAAGTGCAGTGTTTTCTTTCTTTCCTTTTAAAGGTTTGTCCTTTTTTTTATTTAAATGCTGGAGAGACCAATAGGCATTTTTCACAGCAGATATTTTGAGTTACCAATAAACTTAAAGGTGGCTCTGTTTTATTGAAGTGTCCCAGTCAGCTGTGACGGTGAGACAGTGAGCACAAAACCACAACTCTGAAACTGAATGCAATTCAGATATTGTTCATTTTATTATTCATGCTTTCTCTACTGTGACATTTCAAAAAGGACGGTGTTGAATGTTGCAGGGTTTTGCCAGAGCTCAGGCAGAGGATGCTAGAGAGCTGCAGTTCATCAGAAGACGATATTAACGATCCACAATAAGATGCCTGGATGTTTTTGACAATATGCAACATTGGAAGGCCAAAGTTGACACATTCTGTTTGTCTGAAATTGCATTTTAGATATGTGACTCTCAAACTAACTACTGAAAACAACAAGCTCTTTAAGGCAGGTTAAAGGGCTGGTTCACTCAAATTACAACTATGACATCTCCCCTACCTCTCTGGTATCTAGCAATGCAGATATTTTTTGTTTTCATTTTCCCACTTTTAATATATTTCGTTTTTGACATTTCTATGGGAATGACGGAGGTGAATGGGATGTTTGATCTGGCCCTTTAAATACATTTATATTATGGAAAGAGAAACACGGGAGTACTTTAGGCCTTAAAATTCTGACTTAATTTCCGTATAGCAAAAGACTGAAATGAAAATACAAAATGTGCAAAGAAAAGACTGCTTTTGTGTATCTGTGGTCACGACTGTGACTGATTTGATATGACAAAAAGTATCTGAGATGTCACATCTTCCTCTTAAATGGTGTTTGTACCACTACTGTCTCTTGGCACATCCTGCAATAGGTTTGAAGTTCCAGCTCTGAACATGGTTTGCTGTCATTTAAAAAATATATATATTACTCTACAAAGCAGCACACCTGCAGCTTGCAGGGATTCAGTGTCTTGCTCAAGGGCACTTCAGAAGGGCTCAAATTGCAGTTATAGCCCAGACTTTTCCAGATGAAGGCTGTTTTGTTCACATGTAAGGTTCCAGGCAAAGACTTCCAGCCACCACCAACAAAAGAACAGTCAGTTTTGGGGCACTCGCTGGATTCGTACCGCTTTCTGCAGATACTTCCAGTGAAGGCGTCAGGCTGCTGGTACCGGGTGAACTGCCTCCTGTAAACTCAGTCACAGAGGCACCTTTTGTTGTCGAGGCTGCTGTAGAAGCCATCGTAGAAGCTGTTGTAGTCCCCGATACATCGCCAACATCTTCTTTCAGCGTCCTCCCAACAGACGCTCCGTCTTTGGGGGGCTGCTGGTCTGAGACGTCCCCGTCTGCAGTCTTGTACCACTGGCACTGGAAGTCTTTTTTCCAGATCTCAGCTGGGTCCGGTTCTACGGGTTTAGTGTTGGTGTCCGGCTGATCTGTGGCTTTTGCTGCCTCTGCTTCCTGAGATATAAGATGGAGGGGGAAAAATGAATTGGCAAACATCGCAGCTGTCATTTTCATGGGGAATATTGAAGCGTTTTAATGAATCAGTCTGAAAGCTGAAGACTAAATAGTACAACTCAAACCCAAAAGGAAATAAATGTTCTGCAGCTACAGCAATACTTCATATTGTGTCTTTCTTTTTATGAAAAGTGAATAGTGCCGCAGCCCTGTCCAGAGATTTCCAAAAAGTGATGAGTTCCCTGAGAACACAATGTTCTTGTGCTCAGTGCTCTGTCAAGTCTTCCTATATTGTGTCTCAGCTACTGTTTCCCTCTCTGCCTTCTTACTGTCGAAACAGAAGATCCTCAGGCTCCCCGCTGTTGTCTTGGTTATCCTTATCAGTCGTGACACACAGAAAGAACACAAGCTGAGAACTTGTCTCTTTTGCCAATTTCCCCTTTCACCATGTGTTCACAGGCTTTTTTTTATTTTTTTTACAAGCACATTTTAATCACATATAATATCTCACCATTATGTGTGTTGTTCACTTTTTTAAAGCATATAACTTGAAGACGATCATCCCCCTGGCTGTCCGAATCTCTGCAAACCAACAGATCAGTGTCGCGAGCGGCAGAGAGAAAATGGAAGAAATCAGGCCAGGATGAGGACCTTGCTCACTACCATCACCTCCTGTCTGACTTCACCTCTGTTTCAGCAGCTAAATCTGCCTTCTACCTGTCAAAGATCAACTATCTCTCTCGGTATGTCTGGCAGACATCTCGATCTTGACAACTGCGCATGACCTCAAGCTTTACCTGCAGAAAACCAAACTTCTCTTCTTCCCGAGGAAAGACTGCCCTCGCATGGACCTGTCGGTCACTGTCGAGGACTTCCCAGTATTGCCTTCATCATCTGTGAGGAACCTGGGTGTAATCCTCGATGACCAACTATCCTGCAACCCCAACATCACTGCTGTGGCCAGATCCTACAGATTTGCCCTCTACAATATCTGCAAGATTCCGACTTTCCTCACAAAGGATGCAACGCAACTCCTGGTTCAAGCACTGGTCATCTCCCGCCTTGACTACTAAAAGTCTCTCCTGGCTCGACTCCCGGTCTCGGGGACTAAACCATTGCAGCGTATCCAGAACGCTGCAGCACGCCTTGTCTTCATCTCTCTCTCATGTGACCCCCCTCCTCCGTGACCTCCACTGGCTCCCTGTTGCAGCAATTCCAGACGATGCCACTGGCCTTCAGGGCCATCAATGGAACGGCACCCATCTACCTTCAAACACTGGTCAAACCCCACGCCCCGAAGCGAGAACTTCGCTCCTCTACTTCAAAAGTCAAATGTCGCTCAGCAAAGTCCAGACTCTTTTTATTCTGGCGCCTCAGTGATGGAACAAACTCCCAACCAATGTCTGGACAGCAGAGGTACTTGCCATCTTCTGAAAAAGGCTCAAGACTCACCCACTAACTGTTCTTACCTACAGCACTTTGATCATAGCACTGTTGTTCTTAATGTATCCTGGCTACTACTTTACTCAGACAAGGACCTAACACCGGCAATTGGCAATGATATGTTGCGGTTTCTTTCTTTCGCCAATTGTACTTATTGTAAGTTGCTTTGGACCAAAGTGTCTTCTAAATGCCCTAAATGTAAATGTAAGACGCACTCTAACACTTTTGGTTAATTTACGTCATTTACGAATTTAATGAACACGGACCACAGTTGTTGCACCTAAAGGAGACAAGCTACAGTAAAATAGTAATAGACGTGTGGAAACAGCATCAACAAGCGCATTGCATAACGTTATTTCACCTCTCACGTTGGATTTTGTAAGAAAACGGAGTTGGAGACGTGACGACTTCCACCGCTGATTTGAAATGGTATACGAGTAGATGTCATGGCCTCCCCCCCAATTTCACACCTCGTTTGGAAGCGTTGTGAACATTGTGTAGATGGATGAAAGCAAATCATAGTTGCCTGATCCTGCGAGAGTGTGTTGCTGAGACAGAAAGGTCTTGAACTTTTGATTAGTTTGTCTGAAAAAAGATTTCCATTTCAAAAATGTTTGGAAGATATGTGGCTTGGGGGAAAACACGTCTAATATTTACATTGGCAAATATGGAGCAAAAGAATTGGTCATAATTTGTGTTCACTTCTCCCATTGGCGTTAACAGATCTGAGGCCTTCCACTAGGGCAAAGGGGAAAGACTTCAAGACTCTGGATTACAAGTCAGCGAGTTGTGAAGTGTGAAAAGTACAGTGATCTGAACTTAAGTTAGACTTTGAATGCTGTAGTTTTAGCATCATGTAGCTAATTATGTTACATTGCAAATCCAGGTCTCACGTCAAAACCCATGCAGGGCTTATTGTTGTGGGCAGTCAAGCTTGTAACGATAACGACATCCATCTACATGAACATGGGGTTTAAAGGGGCAGCACAGATAAATCTTGTAATCTACTTAGCATTTAATTCTCTCACCTTTTCCGTCACTTTCTCCACCGCTTCGGACGGGGGCGGGAGGTGGAGGTAGGCAGAGCTTTCTGGATTCTGACGGACGCATCGGCCCTTTCCCTGGCACAGAGAGGCCGAGCAGAGTCGTGTCGCTGTGGTTACGTTGCTGGAGTAGGGTCCCAGGACCTTACGGACGAACTCGGCCAGGTCCTGACACTCTCTCTGCACAAAGCCATGTATAGAAACTGAATCAGTGATTTGATGTTTTTTTTGGTTTGTTGGTTGTGTTTGTAAATGTATAGTTGTTTACCTCCGTCTTAGTCTCACTTCTCTCCCAGATGACAACTCCGGCTGTTCCCATGGCAGCACTCTCTCCTATGGTGCTGACCAGGTCTGCCTGTTACCAAGACATTATACAAGGAAACTCCTTTTTCAGCTGGTCTCTTTGTACTCGTCACAGTGTGATACCGTTTAAACACCATCCGCACTTGTCGTATGAGGCCTCTGTTTATTTCACCCTTAATCCAACACCTGATGATACAAGTGTGGGCTGAAAAACAGCTGTCAGATTTCTATTTATTCTCCTTTTCAAACAAACTGAGAATTCAGAAGCAGGGGATATTAAGTTCTATGATACAACATGAATTTCTTCTGCATTATCATTGATGCGGACCAGATGTTGATGTCTCACCTGTGACAGGAAGGTGTTGGTTGAGGCGTAGAAACTCTTAACCATTGGGAATACAGGAAGATCGAACGCAGTCCCGGTCAGAGATGATACTCGTAGTGCTTCTCTGATTTGACTGGACAAGTAAAGCTTCGCTCCAGAGGTCCCACCCTGTAACAAAAGGGGGGATCGATTGGACACATTTTCACCTACAAAACAAGCACCTGACAGCTTTTCATTATTTGAATTACAGTGAAGTGAAGCGCATCTCTCGACTCACAGAAATGTTGGTATGCATTGGTTTTTGCATGGAGAAGTTTTGGAACTTTTTATTAATATTATTTTTAAAAGCCTCACTGATAAACAGCACATGGCATTTTCATTTCATTCGGTTTCTGGTGTCTTCCAGCAGTTGAGTTGATGTTTGTAACTCTTCAGGGATCAAGCTTATGTAGGTTTCACAACTTTTTGACACTTGATCTATCTTTCCTCCCCACTGTTTTGTTCCTGCTTGTATCCAGCCAAGTTTAAGTAGGTGTATGAACGTAGGCTTTAAAAATTTTTTTTTTTTCTCTGAGTTAAATGGAGGTTTTCTATGCTCTCTATATGTTTATTCACTTAATTTCTCTAGTATGTTTGATGTAACTGCCAGCATGACTACAATCTGGTTTAACCCACAACAAAAATGTAAAGAGAAAAAAGGAAAACACAGTAGCATCACCCACCTGCAACTTCTCCAGGGTGAGGAGAGGGTAGAGGGCAGAGCTTCGTTTCCATAGCCACAGGAGCTCGTTGTTAAGGTCCATCTCCGTAGCAGGGCACTGGCCGGTGTAATTGGCTAACGTGGTTTGGGCGGGATTGCCGTTGTAGCAGCTGGGGTAAGGGGAGACGCCCCATAATGCTTTGGGCCTTAACCTTTTGACCTCCCGTAGAGTTTCCATCATTACTGACTGGGCCGCTGCCTCGAAGTCCACCTGTAACAAGATCAAGAGATCCTCTTTCAGACACCAAAGGGTTGAGAGATATAACCGTAGGGCGTAGGTAGGTGATAAAAATGTGTTTGTTGAAGATTTTGTAGCTATTATTTACTCATTTAATGGCTCTGGGCAAGTCTACAAATCAGTGAGCAGGACAACTTTATGTCAGTATCAGATTTATATGATTTTTGCAGACATTTAAAGGAACAGTTGGACACGTTATTTATTTACTTTAAGAGTTAGATAAGAAGATCATCGCCACTATCATGTGTTTTGATTAAATATAAAGCTTGAGACATGTGGTGGTTATGTTGCGGACTATCTTGACCTGGCCCAGTCTCTTTCTGGTGTCTTTGCCAGTTGCCCTGGCAACCTCACTCTGAATAGAAGATTCCAGTAAATAGCCACACAACCCATAACCCCCTGTAAAACCACGATGTTTCTCTTTGGATTTGGTTTGGACAGAGCCAGGCTGTTTCCTCCTGGTTCCAGTCATTATTATGTTATGCTAAGCTAACCAGCTGTTAGCTTAATACCTAGCATACGGACATGTGAGTAGCGGCCTTCTGGAAAAGCAAAACCAGACAAGATATCTGGTTTATCATGTTTCTCCCTGAACTTTCCTTACCTGTGACCACTTCTCCACCTCCTCAGGGGTCCAGTTAGGAAAGAAGTTTTTCATCAAGTTTCTTGATGCATCCAGATACAAAGCCTGCCTCTCTCGGTTCCTTGACCACTGGGGGATCCACTCTGCCCAGCGCAGCACCCCCAGTCCAAGGTACCTGGGGGCAGGTAATGCTGCCTCCAAGTCCTGCTGTGCCTTCTGGAGGTGGTTGTCCAGCCGAGTGTGCTGTGGTAGCCCCCCATTGACCGGTGTGTCTTTGTCTATAAAATAAGGGTAGTTCCCCAGTGTGTCCTCATAAAAGACAGCCACGCGTCCCTCCTGTTCCATCCCGAAAGACCTGAGGTTTGGCCGGCCGGAGCAGGAATTGTCAGGGATGCCCCAGAAGATGATAAAAGGCTGTCCAGATAGGAGAGGGGGGCAAGCTGGCTGTGGTGGGCCGGCAATACCCGGGTCGGCAAAGGCAGCAAGCAGGAGAAGGAGCGGCAGTAAAACTGAAGGCTGGACTTGAAGGATGGCTGATGAAAAAGTGTCCCGAGTCCTGAGATTGTAGGGAGTTAGTTTTGGGTCTGGCTTTGGGTCTGGACGCGACCGTAGCTCAGTCCGCGCCATTGGAGCAGCCACCTCTCAGGCTGTCACCCCCTTCAGGCCCTCGCAGCCAATCATGATCCTGTAAAACACAAAGCAGAAGTCAAACCTTCTCCAGTCTGTTGTGATCATGAGCAGCAAGCGATGAAGAACAGCAGATTTATTCCCCTGCAAACATGTTGACCTGAGTTAAACTTTAAATGTATCTTCACATACATGCATGGCATTTGACCTCTGCATTTAAGCCATCCTACGTAGCAGCAAGCGACACTTTGACATGCAGAAAGTCGGAGCCATTAACACAACACATGGTTTAGTCTGCCATTGCTTTACTGAATTATTTCTACAATAATCTTACATTTGCTTATATCTAATGAGTTGCACTTCTGTGTCTCATTTTCAGATTTAAATCCTCCTTTAACTGTTTCCATTCTCTAGCATCCTTCATCTCCCCCATTTTAAGTGGGTTTACTCAGATCTGTGACTGTTTATAGATGTCAGATGTCATCGGTTCCCTCAGTCACATGTCATGAAGAAAGCCCATGTAGCTCATATTTTATACACTGCCTGATTGAGGATATAATAGACGCTCAGTTTGGTTTTACGGTGGTAACCGATTGTGTGTGTAAGGCTTTGCTGCGATACCGGTGAGACACCGGTAGTGAGTCGACCAAGAAATTACCACTTTCATCAGAAGGAATTTTTTTTCACTTTATGTGAAACAGAAAAATGTAGCGGAAAATAACTAGAAAATGATTATTGATAACTTACAATAACATTACTATATTTTCCTGATTATATAAGCCAAAGAATCAGGCCAATTATTTATTTATTTTATTTATATATTTATTCATTAATTTAATTATAGAGGGTCCCAGGTTCGATTCCCGGGTCGGGTTCAGGCTCCTTCTGTGTGTCTGTGTGAGTTTGTATGTTCTCCCCGTGTAAGCGTGGGTTCTCTCCGGGTTCTCCGGCTACCTCCCACAGTCCAAAGACATGCAGGATGGGGATAGGTTAATTGATGACTCTAAATGTCCCGTAGGTGTGAATGTGAGCGTGAATGGTTGTCTGTCTCTACATGTTGGCCCTGTGATGGACTGGCGACCTGTCCTGGGTGAACCCTGCCTTCGCCCAGGGTAGACGATGGATGATGGATGTATATGTATATATATATTTATCATTATTCTAACCCCAACCCAGAAATCACTGGAGAAAAGTAACTTTTGACGAATACATTGTTTTTCCAGGATGGAAGTTTTGCTGCCTGTCTTATGATTTGTCTTGCTGTCAAATAAAAAATATATAGCAGTAGAAGTATTATTTGAAATAAAGTTCTGTTCGTGTAACAGACAGACACAGGGGAAGCCCTTCCACATAACAGACAGGTATTGTCAATAATGGGCCTGATTAGCAAAGTTTTGGCCAACTGAGAGCAATATATGGTGTTTTCCAATAGTTACACTGAAGGCTCTTGTTCAACACATGATGGGAGATAATGAGAACTGTAGTCAACACTTAATGTTACTATTTTAAAATGTTGTGTGAGTGGCAGCTTTTGTGGAGGTGGTGTAATCAAGGCAAAGTGTGGAAAAATAACAGCAGTGAAGAGAATTGGTTCAAACTTTGAGCAACATTATGTCACTAATCCTGCGGTACTTGTTTCACACACACACACACACACACACACACACACACACACACACACAAATTAACATAAAAGGTACAATATTGAGTGTGTGGGTAAACAGGAATTGTGCTACACTGGTTAAACTGTTTGTTTTGCCTGTATTGTCAAATTTTGACAGTGTGGCAAATTGGCACAGTTAAAATGTGCCGCATGAGGACATTTGCAATGGATGTACAGACAACTTTCACTGGTTTATTTTTATATTGAAGCAAACTTAAACGTGATGATTCCAGACCAATGTCTGGACAACGAGCATATTTTTACTATGGATTATAAGCAGGTATATATGTCTTTATTCACGATGGACAGGGTGAAGATGAGATCCCGGGGAAGTCGTCACGCTGAATGTAAAAATGTATGTATCATGCCTGTGTGTTTACATCATTATTAGACATTCAGATCCAACATCACGTTTTCATACCATTAAGCAGCTGATTTACACAACAATGCATCACATGTTGTCTGACGAAAGAATCCAGATGCATCCCTCGTCAGCTTCCTCTATCATTAACTCCAGAAAAAAAATATTATGTTGAAAATTGATGATGGACGTATACTGAGTGAACCATCGCAATGTAAAAGAGATTCAAAGTCTCACTGGGATAATCCTGGATAGATAAAGGTTAGATATCAGATCAGTGCTTGCTATTGGCTGATATACAAGTTCAAGTATCGGGAGGGAGGGGCCAAACACAGGACTTTCACCCAGGAGACTGCCGTTTGTGTCCCGTGTGAAGTCAGCGGTGACTTCTTGTTCCTTACTTACTGTAAATTACATATCCTACTTAACACCTAACCGAGTACTTGTTACCTAAACCTAAACAACTAGTTTTGTGGCATTAGTGAACCTAAAGAGGACTCAACTTATGAAGGAAAATGGTTTATTTTGAAAACACTCTATGCGTGTTACGAGTGGAAACTGACGCGCCGTCCCTGCATGTTCATTCACTGTTTACTGAATATGTTTTTGAGCTTTTGGTTTGATTACAGTCAAACTGAACTGTAGGCTTGTAGCATTTTCACCTTATTTTTCTTCACCAGGAACATGTCACGTTTTGGTGAGCCATTAAAAAACTAAATGTAACACTATGCCACCAATGTCTGGTAGAGACTAAGTGCAATAAAATAACAAAGGATTCTTGTAACATTAAATATTCTACGTACAGATAAATACACACACTTGAAAAAGAACAGAATAAAAACATGTCAAGGTGTCCCATACAAAAGTAAATGATTTGTCAACGAAGTGCCATCTGTACACGATGGGGCAGCTCAGAGGTAGAACTGGACGTCGCACTTATCGGACGATTGGATTGTGGAAGTGTCTTTGGGCAAGATGCTTTACCCCAAATTGCTCTCGAAGGCGTAAGGAATGTGTTAGTTTAGATCCTGACAGGAAGGTATGACAGCCTCCGCCATCGGTAAAGGAATGTTGACGCGTATGGTTCAGCTAGTGTTCAGAAGACAAGAGCGGTTTAAATGCAAGTCCATGTATGTGGAACGCCTACACAGGCATGAGAAGAGGTCTAATCAGGCTAAAGTCAAAAAACACCAGTGTCCAAACACACAAGTGATTTCATATAAGCATTTAACAGGATTATTAACAAAATCCACACTGAAATATCATATTTAATGGCCGCCACTTTTTAAATGTTGGAAGTTGTAAATCGAATGTTACAGTAATCCACCAGATCTCAGCCTCAGGCCAGTTTAAGCATTTAACTTCTGTTCTTATCCACACAGACTTCCGTAGAACAGTTGAATAAGCTCCCAGATCACCAACATCATAAGCCACTAATACTAAGGAGGCCAGAGTTCACAGTATGCACAGTGTCCTGTTCCTAAATCTGTCACGTTAAAAATGTGCTTTAAAAAAACAGGGAAAGTTCTTTTTTCAAGGTTTTAGTCCACAAAGTAGTCATGCTTAACTAATGATTTAATAATGCTTTATAATTCCATTTCTTTATTTATCACTTAAATGTAAGGGGGGATTTTAAGACTCATTTTAATGACCATTTAATAAAGATTGTTATTACAATCATCACCAGTTATCTGGTCTCAGTCTGCTACCTTTATTCATTCTGATAGCTCGTCATTCTGGTAGTAGTGAACGTGATAGCTGGCTAATCTGTCGGGACAAAGCCTCTGGTCTGTGTTTACCCGTCTGTCTGGGCCGAGGCTGATCCTGAGCCCACCGCCTCCGCAGCTCAAAGCAAACACCTTCGACCTTAATGGTTATGCAGTGTGTCAGCTGATATATGACTCATTAGTTCAGAGGTTCACTTTAAAAAATCAGTTCATTAAATGATACAGTATATAGAAGAAGCATAGCGAGTAAAGTAAAAAAAAAAAATCAAATTTAGTAGATACTATTAAACGTATCAATCATTTGTGTCATCATTACAGTAAGTCCTCCAGCCAAAAGTTCCCGTATTTCATTTTTTAATGTGCTCGTTTTTATCTCACAGTTCATTTGTGTGCTCCTCTCCAAGGAAGGGCTGCTGTGCCAGTAAAACAAGCAAAGGAATATTTGAACCTGCCGTCTCTGATTTCCTCACGTCATCATCAAACAATGTTAAAAAGAACCTGAGTTTGAGAAGAAAAATATCCATGAACAAAAACTTGCTCATTATGTTACATCTTGGCAAACAGACACTGCTATTGTATGAAATTATAATGAATATCGAAATACTTTGTTCTGTTATAATTCAAACCTTTCAGGGGGAAAAAAGGGGGAACGTTCAGCAGCAGTTTGACATCTCACAGCAGGGTAAACACTGGTTTAGTCTGTTTATTCCACTGAGCCAGCATGCACAATACCAGGACGCCGGCCCACCTAAATGGAATATAATTAATGTAGTTAATTACACCTGTGTTTACCCTGCAATGACAAAGCAAAGGGCCTGCCCCCCCCTCGGCTCTCTGGCTGCACTGTTTGTGCTGCCGCTCAGCGACGCGGAGGAAGCATCAGTAGGATCCAATCAGGGAGTGAAATCAGCTGAGATTAGGACGATACATGCGTCACTCCAATCTGATGCCCAGAAAAGAACCGGCGAGGCCATGTAACAGCAAGGCAACGCACAGTACGTCTGTTTAGGAGTCGTAGCACATGTGATCGTAGACGAGCATCTCTCACAGCTTCAGGATCTTTGATATCATTTATGTTATCCGACAAAGTGTGTGTGTGTGTGTGTGTGTGAGGATGCAGTTATGAAAGTGATAGTGGCTTCCGTTTGCTCAGCAAATGTGTGGTTGGATATTAAAACATCTGGAAGATTCAACTGTAGGAGCCACCGAGATGTCTGTCATATCACAGTCAGGCCATCATTTCTCCTCATCCAGCAGCCTGAAGCATCATAAGCAATACGCGTCACTCTTCCATAATAATTTCTGGGAATCTCACCTAATATCAGCTCAGATCAGTCCAGCAGCAGTTTTAATAGCTTACTGCCACACACTCAAAATATTTAAATATGAACCACACTATCTTAATATGAACCACACTTCTCTGATAACTGTTTCCTTTTGATATTTCCAGTTGTTCATTTTCAAGAGTTGCTCTTCATTTATTACAGCATATTTTCTTCTAATGATTCAATGATATTATTTGTAGCTCTTCGAGAACAGCACAGACGGAAGTCAGTGTGGCAAGATGGTGGCCGGTCGTTATTTAAGTAAAATCAAGCTTCAAACTTCTCGCCTTTGAGTGGAATTGTTTATAAGTGACAAAGAAATCTTTATTTTCTCAACCCTTGTTTAATCTAGATGCATATTTTTGCAACTGTAGATGAAAATTAGCTGTTGAGCTGCATTTTCACTCATGTTGTAAAATGTTGAACTTGACATGAACTTGAGAAAGCTTTTGTTTTTCTTTTTGAAGAAAAAAAAACCCCAAAGAACATTTCTACCTCCCTGCCCCGCTTCGGTCCAGACCTCTGGATGGCTGCCAACATCTCAGATTTGTATTCAGGGATTCAAACAGAATAAATGACTTGAAACAAAAAGGTAACCCAGTTTGATTATAGGCTCATCCCTGAACAGTTGTCATGAATAAAACAATAATTTGCATTCAAAGTAATTCAATTGATCTGTGCTGCTGTGTTCTCACTTAGTCCAACATCTAATTCAGTCTGTTTCTATTTTATATATTTTATATATTTCAGACATTACTTAATATACAATATTTGTCATTTATTTACCACTTGAATTTAATTAAAATGACCAGTAAAATTAGACAAATTCTATAATGCCGCCACATCAAGCCAAGACCAACTTACCGAGGCCGGGGTCGTTCCTGCGTTGACTCCTCACAGTCTGGACATGATCTGAGTTACTGCTTCTGATACCGCAATATTTAATTCCTCATTCTTCTGTTTTGTGCGTTACTCCTTCAGATAGAAGAAACAAGGAATCCTGCTGGATTTGTGAGGGCATGGATAAGCTGTGCATGTATAACATGCAGCAAAAAAGCAGCCTGACATCTGGACGACAGAGATAAAGAAAGAGAGGGAGGGCGATAAAGAGACAGGAATAGACAAGAGAATTAAAAAGAGAGACAAAAGTGTCAGGAGGGGGGAGGTATGGGAGGGAAATGAGTGAGGAAAAGAGGTAAAAAAGAAAAGAGAGGTGGAGGAGGAGTTGATAGTCAGAGCAGGAGATAGAAAGATGGAGGCAGGAGTGTGTGTGGGTGTGTGTGACCTCACCTTCACAGCCAGGCTAAGCTTCCTTCCTGAGCGAAGGTAAGCAGGGTCGTCCACCACGCCAACTCACATGACCAGCGACACTGACCGTAATCCCATAATCCTCTGCTCTACCGCTCCTGGCTAAACAGACACTCAAGCTGTGGAGGATCACACCTGTCTTCCTCCTTCTACCACCACCCCCTTCCCTCCTCTTCTTCATCCTGTGTCTCTTCTCATCTTCCTCCAACTCTCAGTCGATCTCCCCTCTCTCACCTCTGCTCTTTTTAAATTACCTTTATTAAAAAAAAAAAAAAAATGCTTTCTTTACTTAACTCCTCCCCCAAGCTCATTTCCTCCCTCCCTCCCCCCTAATCTCTTCTCTTATGCACTTGCCTCTGTTGTTGTATATTGAACCACCTCTCTGTCTGGGTTGGTCTGACAGCAATGAAGCACCTCTCCCCTTTTCCTCTTCCACCATCTATCCACCTCTAACCTTTCCTCCCTAGTTTCCTGTCCTCCTGCCTTGTCGTCTTTCACCCTTTCGGCCTT
Organism: Chelidonichthys spinosus; assembly: GCA_029853015.1. NCBI lineage: Eukaryota > Metazoa > Chordata > Actinopteri > Perciformes > Triglidae > Chelidonichthys > Chelidonichthys spinosus. The sequence goes on from CM056829.1 coordinate 11,277,791, forward strand.
CAGCATGCCCTCTGGTTTAGACTCTCTAGCACCCCCCTGAGGATTTATACGGGTGGCGATATATTGACGTTTTGGTGGTGCTTGATCAAGTAACAGTGTCTGCATCACGTTTCATCTGTGCAGCAGGTTCTGAGATATTTCTATATGATATTAACAGAGGATCAGACTGGTGACATTAGCGCGTCAAGGAGGATTTCTGAGCGTGGCGGTGGATGCCTCGATGGAAAGTTAGTCAATGTGTGAAACGGCATTCTCAGTGAAAAGCTGGAGCTTTTATCCAATATGCTTCATGTGAATCGTTATGCTTTGTATTTTGTATGCTCTATTAATAGAGTTTATCATTGTTGTTTAAAAGAAACACCATGTAGCAACTGTGATGTGACATATTTCTGACTCATCGATGTACGGAGCAGAAGAGCAATATGAGTCATACTCCCTACAAAATACATACCCAGTGGTTTGCACTGGTGAGTATTGATCATTCTAAAATGTGAAGCACTGCATTGTGGGATTGTTAGAGGAAAGCAGGATGGGACGCGGATCGATAAAGCAAAATGCTCACAATAAGTTGACCGTGGTGAATTTCCATCCGCTATCATCGTTAGAGAAGTGAAAAATAGAGTTTGATTTCAAATAAAATCATCCTCCAGTAATAGAGATATAACATTCCAATATTTTCATGATTATCTGAATAATATCATGAATCGTGACATGAAATTTCATAGCGTCCCTCGCAATTGACCAAATATATTTATGTTGTATAATAAACCAGGGCTGCACTGTGGTGTAGTGGGTACGATGGATGGATATAATAAACCATGGAACATACTGTTGTGTTTTACAGTAAAAGCGAAGGGATGAATTTTGTTGTTAAAGTTCCCCAAAAATGATATTTTTGAAATATAATTGGCATATGAAATAAATAAATTAGTGACACAGGATTCATATTTGGAGAATATATGTATCATTGCATCTTCAGTCCTCTCCAGTGGTGCAGAATGGTTGCAATATGTTTGTTTAAGTTATTTTCTCAATTCTGTCATGCATGCTCCAGTGATAATGAAGGGCCCCATCTTCCATATTTTCTACAGGCTGTTCGACTACACGTCTGGCTTTTGTGCAACACATCACGTATTCGTATTCTCCATCCGCCAGCCTCATTTCTGCCGATATTCTATTCCTCACTGCATCATCTGTTCCTTCACTGTTTGTGTTTTATTTCATTTAGCCTCTTACATTCCCATCCCAGCCCTTTATGAAGGCTCCATACCTTTCGCATTCCATCTCTCTCTTCTTAAGTTAGCTGTCATTTTTCCATTAGAGCTGTCACTGCACACAATAGCTAATAACCTGGTCAAAGAATCGCACCTGTGCTCTTGTGCTATTTTTTTCTTTTGTGCTTTTTTCTATAAATGTCTCCTTTTTTTTCTCCCCCTCATCTCGCCGACGGTCTTTTCTTTGCCCTGTTATCTGTCACAATTCTGATTCTTTCGGTATGTAGCTTTATCTTGTTCAAATTAAGGCCATTCTTGTCTGCAGCACATTCATTAAAATGTAATACAATTTAAAAGGTATTATAAAGGCTGACCCTCTTTGTGATGGACTCGATTAGTTTACACCAACATATATATATATATATATATATATATATATATATATATATATATATATATCAATATGAATATGGCAATTTTTTTACACTTAAAATGTTGCATATCCAATCTTTTATATTTTAGCATCCTTCACATGTTCCTTGTGCATGTCGGCAGAGCTTATTTATGTTTGTGGACTTCGGTGCTTTCCTCACTGTATCTGTGACTTGCTAATGGATCTTACTTTCTCCAACCTTTTATTTTATTCCCACTGAGGTTTCCTGCCCAAAAAATACACGCGTTTCACCGCAGGGAATACTCGATAAAAGCATCCGCAATGTGGCGAGCAGCAGGCTACACACGGATCCTGTGTACCTTAATGTCAGCATTTGTGTTGTGCCTGTGTGCTCGTATGTTTCCCAGTTCTCCAGTCACCGTATACAGTAAGTCTCCTCTGTATGCATCCGTGCTTTTGTATTTGTTGCACTCCCGATATATTCCATTTATCTCTTTTCTTATCTTGGTGCATCTGGTTTATTTGCAGTCATATCTGTTTCTATGTAAAATAACCAGGGGGGATGTGTGTAAATGAGTGTAAACACCATGCATATATTATTTAAATAACAAGTCCATGGCAGGCGTGTAGTCAACCATGAGTTGGTTCGTTTGTGTTGATTGTGTGCTCGTACACCACGTGTGCCATGTTGGTGTTGGGAGGTCTATCGCCCTCTTCAAGGTGGAGCAGACGGCACTCTGAATACAGGGATTATACAAAGGTGACCAACAATACATTTAGGTTAAACACACATGGACCATCGCAGACACACATACACACCCGCACGCCAGTCAGATTATATGTTTTCAATACCCTCAGGTCATCCGATTTGCTCTGAGGCCATGTTACCTTGGAAGCAGATCAGCCAGCGGAAGATGATGGTGATGATGATGCTGGTGATCCCAAAAGCCGGCGTATACGGATAGAAATAGGACGGGCATGCTGGGAGCAGATAAGGTGACAGGAAGCAGATAAGAAGGCAGGAAACAGATAAGAAAGGAGGAGGTAGATAAGGAGCGAGGAGGTATAGGAGCTGCTAGGAGGAAGGATTTGCAGGTTTTTGTACAATTAAATCAAAACACATATTGCCAGATGATGACATATCCGCGTTTTTGATCACATCATGATGTTTGAACGCAGTTGTTACTACTTGATTGTAACATATTTGGCTCCACAGAAGCCTCGGTTGGTGCTGCTGAGCTGCAACCTTGCTAGCTACGACCTTGTATGAGGCATTTGGCCCTCCTGGACTCAGGCATGTGGACTGAGGGGATGGAGGGGATGAGGGGATCCTGTTTTGATGTCAAACTGTTTACTTCCCAGCCCAACCCAAAGCACACAGCAGCATGAAAACATGCTACATGCGCACAATTAAACCTTTGTGACAACTGCTAGTTTGCTTTCGTGCAGATTATTTAGCTTTGGGCACGTTACCATCGTGGCCTTTGTAGCCACCTCATTAATTATTAATTGTCAGCTATTCTGGTTTGCGTGTCACCTGGATTCATGGCGTCACCAGTGTGGATCATAAAACAGTCATACCACATCTATATTATTTCAATCACTTAGGCATTCAGAAAGGACAGGAGAGATTGTTGTCATCAAAGTTCTTCTGGGTCGATGTTGGAACTGGAAGTCCAGTATCCAAACAGCATTAAAGAAATAGTACAGGGTGTGGAGAACTCTCTGCCTTTGGAAACTGCATCGCTTACACTTACTTAAATTTTGTAATTTCTAATGTTACGCTCTTCCAAACTGGCAAGCTTCTCTGGGAGCGCTCTATGATGTGCAGGCACTTCAAGTGCAGTGATTGTGGGAGGTAATTGCATCGCTTGAATCCAGCTGTCGGATCTCACTTCTTGGCTCGGCCATGAATGAGTGTTGCCTCAAAACGCAGAGTGTGTAAAATAAAGTATAGATCGCACATCGAAGAGGAGAGTCTTCTTATGTCGGATCAAACTAGTCTCCCTCTTGGGCGTTATGGCCAGTGTACTGTATATGCATACATTATGCAGAACTGCCAGGAGGTCACACAGGGCATGTCGCCATTAACTTGACATTTAGGTGGAGTCGTATGGAGTTATCTGACTGCATGAGAGCTCCCTCTGATGGCGAGAGAGAGGGAGAGAGAGAGAGCGAAAGAGGGAGGGGAGTGAGCAAATGAGCAATGAAAGAGGAGGGACACACACACACACACACCAGAGTGAGTGGTATTACAGTTTGGCTGACGTTGCGGCTCTGAACTAAAAGATTTGCAGTGTGAAAGCACCTCTATTGTGCTTTTTAGTGTGACAGTATCCAGCAGGAATGTGAAGCGAACTGGTCATTTTCACACACAATAGATACCATTGAGTTCAGCGGGGCCACCAGCCACACAGTTTAGAGCTGACGTACAAAAAAAATGAGAAACCAGAGCGGGGAACCTGCAGCTTTTGTGGCGTCGTCTCAAACTAGCAAGAAAACACTGAACTTGTTCAAACAACAGCTAGATGCTGTGTTTTGAGTAAAGTGACACATTTTGTTCTTCTGCTAACATCCAGCGTTTTTCAGACATACCTTGAATTAATAATGCAAGGTTGGTTTGAAGAGGAAAGCCAAACCAACCTAACCATTGATTGCAGCGTTAAAGATGATAGTTTCATGTAAAATTCCTTAAACTCTTAATCCCAGATGAGCTTCATTTTCTGCTGGGGATCATTTCGTAACAGAAGACCTAATTTTGTTTTTGTCTAATTTTGAAGCAACTCCTAAAATGCTGTGTGTGTGTGTGTGTGTGTGTGTGTGTGTGTGTGTGTGTGTGTGTGTGTGTGTGTGTGTGTGTGTGTGTGTGTGTGTTGTGTGTGTGTGTGTGTGTGTGTGTGTGTGTGTGTGTGTCTAGGGGGTTTCTACAGGGGAGTTAGAGAGAAAAAGCTCTTGACACTGTTTGAACTGGTCTGTTAATCCTTAGCTCTTCAGGTGGCTCATCCCCATGGAAGCAGTGTGTGTGTGTGTGTGTGTGTGTGTGGGGGGGGGGGGGGGGGGTGGAGAAAAAGAGGTCAATAACCACAGAGAGGTGGGGATGGTGGGTAGTGACAATGGATGACAATGGAGGCGGATGTGGACACGACATGAAACCGGAACACGGCTTTTGAAAAAAAAAGAACATACCGAAAGAAAGGACGGAAAGAAGGAAAGATTGCATTACAGAAAGAGGGAGGAAGGAAAAAAGAAGTAGAATTGAAAGAAAAAAGAGGAGGGAGGATGGAGGGAGGAAAAACGGTTGAGATACGTTGACTGACTGAAATGGAGGAGGGAAAGCAAGACGGAGGGAGAGAACATGGGAGGAGTCAGTGAAACAGTCTTTGATCGCTGTCTTGTTTAAGTGGGAAAGGAAAGGAATTACTGTGTGTGTGTGTGTGTGTGTGTGTCTGTCTGTGTGTGCACACATCCAACAGGCCTCCATCCTGGTTTATCAAATTGTGAGGAGTTCAGTTTTTGAGTGTTTCTTCTTACAAACTGCATGTGTGTGTGTGTGTGTGTGTTGAGACCCAGGCGGATGTTTTCTGAGCTCAGCCACCGTGTAGGGAAAGAGAGAGAGAGGGAGAGAGAGAGGTAGGTGTAAAAGGAAAAAAAGAGTGTGGGAAAAAAAGTGTGTCCCAGGAATTTACAAATGAAAAGAGAAGATTTTTCTCTTAATGCGATTAAATTTTTCCATTTCACCGGTTCCCCGGCCGACAGTTTCAGCTCTTTAGGAGCACAGAGCCGCAACGCAACGCTGTCTTCAAGATGGGACGGCAGGGGGGCGGGGGGGTGAGCTGCTGGCAGGGGGTAAACAGGAGGGAGAGGAGAAACGGCAAACGAAGGAGAGAAAGGAAGGCTGGCAGAAATTCTACATTTCTTAAACCACTTTGGCAGTGTTTGGTCTGGTTAACAGTGGTGCCAGTGCAGCGATTCAAGCTGAGGAATTAAATTGAGAAAGTGACAGACAGAGAGAGAGAGAGAGACACGGAGAGAAAGAGAGGGAGCATTAATGCTGGAGAGACCAAGCATGTTTTGGGTGAATGTGATTATTTAAGATTATTTTAACTTTAGACCATTTAAATCATCAGTTGAATTAATTTAACCAGATGAGGACAATGGGAATTCAGTTTCTAGTCTGACCTTTGATAGCACATGAAGGGAGCTACCACTATAAGTGCAGCCGAGATTGATGAGTATTTCATTAGATTTGAGGGTATTAGGTCACAAACCAAATTTAAATTTTGACCTGATGATGAAAAGTTGGGGATATCAAAGTGATTCCAATTCTTCCTGAGGGGGAACGAGAATATTTGTACCAGATTTCATTATAATCCATGTAGTGATTGTGTTATTTTACTCAAAACCAAAAATGTCAACTTCATGGTGGCCCGATAAGAAAAGTCGGTAGGAATCATCTTCTTGGGAACATGGATGTCTGTACAAAATACAACCCATTACTGTTTTGCTGACGTATTGATATATTGACATATTGCTGACATGTTGCTGACTGACCAAGAGACAAACATTAACCAAGAAAATCTTGAAACTCGTGGAAATGTTCCAGTAAAGGCAGCAGTTATGTGAATGACAGTAGCTGCTGTCTTTGGTCTAGGGGTATGATTCTCACTTTGGGGTGCGAGAGGTCCCAGGTTCAGATCCCGGACGAGCCCCCACTTTGTCATAAACCTGGCTCTAGGTCATGACAAAACACTGGGAAGCAACACGAAATGCCAATAATTTAAGTGATTTATTACACAAAACCATTATAAAGTGCAAACTAAATACAAATATGGGGTGTGGAAATCAGTAACATCAGTGGTGTGCATGTGGATGTGTGTAAAATGTGTAAAGAGTGTTGTGGTGCAAAATAAACAGCAAACAAAAGCGTAACAGGGCTTCTGGTGTCAGCAGAGAAGAAGAATCAAGCCAGCGAGCTCCAGGAAGCTGGGCCTTTTATTTCCTGTTGTAATCACCGGGCCCAGGTGCCCCAGATCAGGCTGCATCAGCTGAACCTTGGACACAACCAGATGATTAGAGGAGAGAGAGAGACGCACACATACACCCACACACAGAGCTAGCAGGGCCGTCACAACTGGCATATTATATTAATGTGAACATTTAAACACCACCACTGAGACTGTTAAACAATATCCTGACCTGCTGGAACTTATTTACATTATACATCATGGTATCGTCAGCATAGAGCTTTAACCATCACATTTAAAAAAATAGCAAGAAAGCTGTTAGGATTCAACCAATCCAAACCAACGATGAGAAACACCAGAGCACAAGTGAGTGAGGCGATCAGGAACTCTCATTTTGCATTTCCTACAAAGAAGACAAACTGACTGTCAGTTTGATTGCATCAAGAAGAGGCCAATAAGGCGTCGCGTGAAGAGAAGTTACCACTTTCCTGTGTTACCAACACAGATCTGAGACACTTTGTGATGAGATGGGGCGTCTGAAGCCTGCTTCTTCAACCCAATTCACACCAAACATGAAAAATCTGTTCCAAAGAGAGAAGAAGTAGAAGAAGAAACAAGCTGAAGAGATAAATACTATTTAGACAACTGCCAATCTGTGAGATTTCCAAGAGGCGGCCCAGTGTTTACGAAACAAGCACTTGATGCGATGACCCGTCTGTGCGTTTCACAGACAGACTCAGCTGCAGACGGAAACCAGACAGGACACAACCTTCTGACAGACGCCGCTCGCTAGCAGCACTTTAATGTGATTGGTTGAAGTGTTCCCGTATTGATGTGTGCCAGCGGACCGTCTTTCTAATTAATTTACAGTGAAGGATGCAGAGATAGGTTTTAAGGTTTGCCATTACAGGTGCAGCCACACTCGTGTTATTTTTAGAGCGCACAAAGTGCGCTGCGAAATAAACAATTTAAAGCACAGTGAAAAGCATGAAGGCTGGGCGGCGCTCGGCTCCAAAGTGCTTGTTTGGCGACTCTCCCTTCCTCTACTGCCACGGTGCCAGTCTCCGGTGCCAGACAGAAACCACTTATCTGTGAAAACGCAACAGTCTTTTATGTGGTTTAAAGCACCCAAAAGGTCACACAGGGAAGCCTCGGTCGAGGATCCACAGGTCACTTCTACATCCGTCACGCTGCCAGCTGCCATAGAAATGCACACCAACTTCCCCGCTCATTCACTCGTCATACATTAGGTAGGGTCTTTTGATGCTGTTCTCGGCTCTAGTCATTGCTGTTGAAGTCACAGTCAAGCAACAATTCCCTTTTTTCCTTATTGTGCCGAATCGAAGTCATGAAATTCATGGCTCACTCCTCTCCCCGTGGAACCAGGAGATGCACTGGTATTATAGAAAATGCTTGTTATAGAAGTTACAGTAGTTTTTCCCAGAAAACCATCATACACCTGAAATGAATTAAGTTTGCTGTATGCGATGAACAGGTGTTACAATTAGGCACTAATAGAATATGAATGATTGCCTGCTGTGGTGTGAAATAATACATAAAATACTCTTTTTACGTTAAATAGTTACTATTTGCAGTATGTACAATGTGACGATTGGTTTATTCCAAATCGATGCCACCAACTTGCATCGATTTAACCAAACAGACAGGAAGAGAAGGGTCTAACGGAGCCCCTTTATGAAGAGTTTGGACGGATATGAAGATGTAAAGATGAAACATTGTTTGAACCCACTTGTTGGCAAAAGCTGCAAACATTAAGAAGACTCTTTTGTTTCATCCCGGTGTAGAAGCAGCAAATGTTGTCAGGGACTTTGTCCAAATGCTTTGTTGCTCTTTACTGTTTGGCCCGGAGCACCTGGCGTCCATTCTGAGCCGCAATTCTGTAATTACAAAACAGTCGGGTCTGGTGCCAGGATGCGAATTGGCACTCACCATGCCAGTCAGTGTAAGCACCCACAGTTTGGCCTTTGTAGTATTATACCGCGGCCATCTTAGCTCCAAAGTCCTGCTCCGTGGATGTTGCTCAGTAGCTTTTGTCTCCGCGCCAGCTGGCAGGAACGCCACGCATCTCACCATGGAGATGTTAGGCAGGAAAGGCGACGTGCGTCTGCAGCCAGAACTGGTTGAGTCCAGAGAGCAGGTGAACCCCAGCAGCATGCGATAGAGGGGCAAATAGTTCTCTTCACTTCCTCTAAAATAGATTTCTTCCTGTATATCAGTTGAAACTTAAGGATTAAGATCAAGGGTTTGCACCACCATTTGCTTTCCCCCCATTCTGGCTCACCATCAGACACACGGTGATTAGATTAGATTAGATTAGCCTTTAATGTCCTACTTTAAGAAAATTTCTTTTTTTCTTGGGTATTAAAGAGAACACAGGTAATGTAGCAGCACACATCCCCCCATTTACACACATAAGCTCCAATTATTATTCAGCAACACACACAGATTCACATACCCAGAACAATGACAAGTTCACATTGTCTCTCTTTGCACATTACCTTGAAATCTTCTTCATCTAATCTCTCTACACCAGTTAAAACAAATCTAATTTATCTTATAATGCAACCGAAGTTGTGTGTGACATAAAAAACAAACAGAATGTCCTTGCAATATAATACACATTTTTTGCTGAAACAAATAATAATGTAGTTTTCAAAGCGTAGCACGACTTTCAGACTTTTCATTTTTACATCTTTGAGTGATTTGTGGTGCTCAAATGCATGACGTTCGATTCATTACCTCCTTAAGACAAAACTCACTTTGTGTTGTTATTGTGTGCAGCAGCATATTTCAGACAAATAGAAAAAGCTCACCATTGCATTTGAATTACAAGGTCGCTTCTTTTTTTGTATCATTTGTTATTCTCTGGCCCCCTCGAGGCTTTCCTATGCCCACTCTGTGCACCAGAGTGTAACAGCCAGCCATCCAGCCAATGAACCAGGAAGCCGGCTATCCTGCCTGCCAGCCTGCCAGCCAGCTCCTCTCTGGCCGACAGACAGTGGAGGAATGGTCTCTGCTTCTGGAAGCTAATGGTTCATGCCCTCCTCCCAGGGCTGAAAATGGACTGGAATGTTGTTTACTCAAACACACCAGGACACCACACGGGGAAAAAAATAAATATACATATATACAGAAACTCCAGTATATATATATATATATATATATATATATATATTCTTTTTCCTTACAGACATGACAAAAGTAAAACAAAGTTTGAGAATAAATCAAATTCTGGTCAAACAGTGAGAATGTAAAGCTCAATCCGATTAAATGAACACTTAAGATACATTAAGATTTAGATTATAGATTAACACATTTAGATTATATGTGTGTACGTCTGATCACATGGCCCATACCACAAACAAGTCCAACGTGTTCACCGCCTCAAGTGACATGAATGTCTGATTTTCAGTGTTTCTTTGAGGACCCCTTATGGGTCTTTTTGGCCTCACAAATAACATTTTGACTAAAACTATTGATTTGCCTTTTATTTGAAAGAATGTGGACATCTGTCTTGACGCTTTTAATGCTTTACAGTATCTGTCACCGAAGACGGGCAGTGGGAGCCGGCAAACACAAGAAAGATGGCTGAGGGGCCAATCTCAGCGCCACACGAGACATTAGATTTGAGTTCCTTGTCCAAAATGTAATTGAAGGAGTGGCATTATACGCCAACTGGGATATTCACTCAATTCAGAAAGACTGTTGATGTCTATGTTGATGTATTTAACGCCTTTCAGTGTCTATCATGCGGTGTGGCCCAAGGTATTCACAGATGGGGCCCGACGCACCATTGAGAGCCCCGATCGGGTCTGAATAGTAACAATAAAGGTGAAGTGGGAGGTCCATTCAGGCCCATTCAAAGAACTTTTACAACACACACACACACACACACACACCCTCACAAGTTTCGGGTTGATGATGAATGATGTCACAAAAGGTCAAAGGTTGTTTCTAGGGTCACAGAGGCGCGTGTCAGGCTAGGGTCAAGGTCAAGAGGGTTCAGGTTCATGTGTAACTTTGTTGTCAGTGAAGGTTTCAATAATTATTAAAGTCTTGTGTAAGACTCGTTATTAGAAATCTGACTCTGGCTGGATTCACCACACATCGTAGAAATGGATGCCCAATTTGTTCAACATTGTCTTCTCTGCAAATTTCAAGTTATATCCCTCCCTCTCATTGCATTGTAAATTGTGGCCACTTTAAGCAGCGATGATTCCTTCACTGAAAATATTTTTTCATTAAGCGATCGGTGAGGGGTGAAAAAAAAACAACTAATTTTGAAGCTCTCACTAAAGCAGACAACAGTTAAATTGTTCACTCGTTCACACAATGTCTTCCCGTCCTTGGGCTCTTTTGAACTTATTCAAGTGCTCAAATCACGGGGTGTGATGTGTGGAAATGAGGTGGAAGCTGGTGAACAATGCAACACTTACTGGAGTAGAAATCCCTCCTGAAAGTTCAGCCGGCGCTGTAAAGCACTCATATCGAGTGCTAGCAGTGCTGGGGCCGGCTCAACCGGGAATGCTGTGTGTTTTCAGTGACCTGCAAAGCACCTCAGACCTACATAAGACTCTCCAGGAAATGGGGGAACCTGCTCCACTCCCCCTGTTCACAAGACCTTATTTGGAGGTCTGCTTTGGCCCCCCGGGTCATGAAACCGATCAGTGTGGATCAACTGATTTTCATAGATGTTAAGCAGTATTGAAGATTAAGCTGCTGATGTCACTGTGACTTCTTAGTTCTGTAGACAGTAAATGTATATCAATGTCATGCTAGCACCCTATGAAGCTCTAGTGATCATCTGTAGTGATCTGCAGAGCTGTTATCAACATGCTAATATTAGCAAGCTAACACTGACATGAGCAAGTCTATAATTAGCAATATGTGGGGGTATTTTCTTCCTTCCAATTAGGCGTGAGCACAATTATCACACACGTATCCTTACAGTTACTCCAGTGTGAGATTTGTTCATATCACAGGTTTTAATGGACTAAAATGTTTCTGATCATTAAATCTTTCCAGCTTTTTTCAACTGTGTGTGTTTTCAGACCGCTGCACACTCCGGGTAGATCCAGCGGCTTTCAGGCAGGTGGGGTTAGAATACGTAGAGCTGGTCTCGTGCATCCAAACACATTAGAGCACGTTAGAGCAGTGTGGTGTGGCGTGTTTGTGGCGTGCCCGCCTGTCATGGCAACCATGTGAATCGCAGTCGAAACCTAAATGTAGTGGAAAGACGCTGGGAAAATAGTGAGTGAATTTCTTGCTTGAACTTCTGATTTTGTGCTCGGGTGAGCATGTCTGGAGGCGGAGGTGTGTGTGTGTGTGTGTGTGTGTGTGTTTGTGTTTGTGTGTCAAACCATTACTCAAAAAGATTTGGATGTTTTTTGATACAGAAATGGCAGCACAGCAGTACATGTTGGTTAACCCATGCCCCTTGCTGTGTTAAGCACACACACACACACACACACACCACACACACACACACACACACACACAATAAGTCATGCGCCTGCATGTGGTGGCTCCAGTTGAGTCACAGTTGCCTTGCCACCCCTCCTTGCTATGAACCTATTTGACCCGGCCACACACACCTGCACAAACATAAACACAACACACACCAGATGCAAACATGTATTTGTGTCCCCAAAAGGAAGTAAAGAAAAGAAAGATGAAATAACACACACTCATGCCCCTTTCTCATTCTGACACCACTCACAACAAACACACACCTCTTTTCTTACCTCCTGAAGTGTAGACATTCACACCCCTCGGCGACTCCGACAACAGGGCTCATCTGTCATCACACACACACACACACACACATTAACAGAGGGGGAGAAAATAATGACGTGCAAGTGTGTGTGTGTGTGTGTGTGTGTGCAAACAGAATGCACATTCCTGGAGCCCCTGACCCAGCCTCTGTGGGTAACCATGACAACCACTGCTTCACCATGGAAACGACCGTTACTCCCTGTACTCGCCCTCCTCTTCTCCTCCTCCTCCTCTTGCCCCCCCCCCCCCCCCCATCATTCCCTGTTCTCCTCCTCAGTATAAGGTAAGATACAACTGGAGATATTCTTTATCGTTCTTATAATCAAAATCCTTCAATTTCATATGATGTCTGATTGATCTGTACTGTAGTACTCCGTGACACGTTTGTGTTGTCACTAAAGTGTAGAAAAGCTCTTCCGGATCCCAAGACCCCAAGATCCCAAGCCCACACGAGGTGACCTTTGCATCATGCCTGCTATTGTTTAGATTTTGGAGAACAAACAGCCTGCCCTTTGAAAACACACTGAAACGAGCTGACAGCGAGTTGCGTTTAATAGCGGTCCACTCCCGTGTTTTGGTACAGTTGGTTTTCACACCCGATGTACCGTAGCCGTAGCAACCCTAGTTCTCACCCTATTGATCTGAGCTGCCTCGCCTCCAACTGAACTCATTCATGTTATTTAACATTACCTGTTAAATAACGATAGTTAGCATTACCAGCTGTTTATAGAAAAAAAAGAATGTTGGCCAAGCACTCACCTAGAGAATTGTGACCTCATCTCACTTAACCAGCAACACTGACCTAAAACTACTTTTTGAGAGACGATAAATGTGATCGCTCAAATTGAGTCCTAGAAGTCTCTCAGCTGCCAACAGGGAACCACCATTCAGCAGCTTTGTCCTTTTTTTAAAAAATTGAAATATTATGACTTTATTCTAATTAAATAATGACTTTATTCACATGATATAGAACCTTTCCTGTCAAATGTATTAAAACTTTATTCTCACATTTCCAGGGGACACAGATTTTTTGAATGTGCAAAACATTATGAACATGATCAGAATTGTTGCTGAAACAACTATTAAAGTTCAAGCATTTGCAAATAAATTAGAGTGAATTAATGAATCATTCAGGTAAATAAGTGCCACATATTTAAAAAGTTTACTTCGCCAAACAAAATACACAAAAGTGGAGGAAAGACTAAATCTACGGGAGAATAAATATATAGTTCAAAGTCCAAAATGCCGGAGACCTTTAAAGTGGCAGTCCATAACATTTTTTTACCTATTTAATGATCTTTTAATTTACTATTTTTAAGTTACTATCTATCATTTGAAGGCATCACGCAGATGAGAGACGGTCAACACTGTTGGGTGAGGGAGATGAGGTCCCAGAGGCTCGCCTGCAGTTCCATCTACCACCAAAGAGGCCGTTAGAAGCAACACATCTCAAATCTTACGGACTGCCACTTTAATGCTTTATATTTAATTATATTTGTTTTTAACTGTCACATAATGCATTAATTACACCATAAATTGGTGTATGAAATTCAGTATGCAGCAATTAGTTTGAAAAAAAGAAGTGTTTGAAGCTCAAAAAAATCTGAAGGACGATACCCAGACCCCCACTTCATATGTGCCCCCCTCCCCTCCTGCCCCGGCTGGACACTGTATGCTCGATCCTGGTCCACATGAACCAGACTAGAGACTGCCTTTTCAAGTGGGCCCAGGTGCGGATCGATAGATCATGAGTATGGCACAGGACAAGCCTTGTTCTTTATTCTTTAAATGGTTCTCTCTATCTACAAACTTCTCAATAACCCGAGTTTAGACAAGTACCTTTTACAACTGTTCCCAATTTTTATAAAAAAAAAATGATCTAGGAAGAGGATGAAAACAACACGGTTTATTCAAATTCAAAGGCAGTTCTGAGAGTTGGCAGTATTCCAACAAACAGCACCAGGTAACACTCTGAAGTGACATTTGCAAACCACAAACAACGCTTTCATCCCAACCAATTTGGCCAGTCTGTGATTATTTATTCCAAAGAAAACCAAAGGGACTGACTCAAAGGAAAAGATCTGACAATCCAGCCCAGCTTTCTTTCTTTTGTTTTTAATAAGACTGTTTTAACCAATTTGTCACTTTCAGCGAGTCGACGCGTTTTCCCACCCGTGATTACAGCTGTCACCTATAGAGTGAATTCTTAATCAGTGTGAGTCACACACAGAGTGGCGTTTGCGTGTCCACGTGAAGTACATGGGTCTGAAAGCTGGATGACGCAATAACTTTCTCGCAGGCCGAGTCACCGATCGGCGTCTCTGGATCCGAACTCATTTATTTCCCACCGTGACGCGTGGTCTTAAGTTTCCAGCAAAAATCTATGAACGAGTTTCCCTGAGACGGCCGGATAACTGACTAACGGCGCCATAAACATCGCCTCCGCGACAGCAGCATGTATCAGGCACATCGCTAAAGGTCACGGTGGGGATTTCTTATGTTACTACTTGGCCTCCGCACGTACACTACCGGTCCACCCACATTTAGCTGTCACTACATCTTGAATCACCGCTTTCCGGCTTCCACACATTAATGTGACTGATCTGATTTTTGTGGGTGGTGACATCCAGCCTGACCTTCAATCTGTGACGTTTTCCGACAGGACGCCCCGGAGGTATGTTACAGCGCAGGACGGGGCGGACTGTCAAGGCCGGCTCATAATCATGTAGTTATCAGCAGAATTCATCCTTTGCAAATGTTAAATAAATGGGCCGTAAGAGGAGTCTTTCCTCGGCCGTACCCTAAATTGAATTGGTAGGAAGAGTGATGAGCCGCTCCTTTTGTGCATCTTGCAGAGGTGAACCCCTTTCTCTCTCCCCTCACCTGCGTGTTCGCTGTGCTTTCAAAAAGTCAATTTTTCTGAAATTTAGAAAGGCAGACTCATTTTAAGATTGATGACTATGGATCTTTGAAATCTTATTAAGGATACTGAATGGATTTTGCGAGCCTCGGGGTCAGAATGCTTGCAAGACCAATAAAAAATCCCTTAAAAAAGAAAAGGTCCAAATCGAAGAAAAACCTGAAAATGTGAAATGTGAGGATCCCTTTCTTCTCACCTCAGCTCTTTATTAAACCCCGTTGTTTAACTTATTGTGTCGCTACTTACGTATACAAGTGCGTCAATAGCAGTTTATACAGATTTATTGTGACTGAAAGTGTCAATGGAAATCAAGTGCAGTGTCACATCCTTCACACCTTCGCTACCATGTGATGTCGAAAGGACAGCAAATGTGTCAGAAAGTGAACAAGCCTTGGAAGAATCATGGTGGGTCAGCGGTTCAAGGCCAGCACATCTTCCCACATCTCATTTTTCTGCTCAAGATTGTTGGTTTTCATGTGTATTGCCCTCTGTTTGCACCATCCTCTTCAAGTCCTCGTGACTTTCTCTCAATGTTGTCGCTCTTGCCAAAGTTTGCGTTTTTTTTTTCTTTACTCGAGAGGACGTTTGAAATTATTTTTCAATTTCCATGTAACAAGCTCCACCGTCCGTTGTTGCAGGAAATTAAAAGCGTTGCCCGTCTGAACTCTCTTTGTCTTTTTTCGCTCTATAAAACACATCACCTTTTTCTCCAAATCCGACTCACTTTGGCAAGATACAAAATGCAGTGTGGAGGCCGTTAGGAGCTTGATTTTTGGAAGTGATGTCGCTGTTGATGATTTCATAGATTGATTACTGTAATGTCTCAAAATGAATATGATTTATCGATGATAGTAGGCAGCAAACAGCACAGCTGAAAATCAAAATTGGCGAAGGTGTCGACTAAAACCCGCAATCAACTTCTCGTTGCTCATTTCTGGGTCAAACATTCAAACTCATTTCCCTTTTTTCTTCACTAAACCTGAGCTTCTGAGCCAAAAAAAACGTAAAAACAACACGTGTATTGAAATCTGGTATAGTTGAAATCTGGCCGCCCTGTGCTGTTTCCATTCATATTATTGCAGAGCGGTGGCGTCATGCACCAACAAAGGTGACACCAGGTACTTAAGCCTTCTGTCGCCGTCTTTCTTTTATCTCAGCACCTCCGCGCCTCCTCTACATTCATCTTCCCATTCATCGTCTGTTCATCTGAACATTCCGCTCCTCGTCACCTCCTTTTTTTTCCATCTCCTGTCAAATGATCTTTGAGACCGGTTTGATCCCCAGACCAGCTCCCTCCTCCTGCCCTCCGTCGATCCATCAGTCTCGCTCTATTCCTGATTGTCTGCCCTTTTTTTTCACTCTCTCTCTTATTCGTATGCATATCTGGCTGCCCTTTTTCCTCACTCTGTCCTTCTCCTTTGTTGCTGTTCTCTTCTTCACCTTACATGTGTTTTCATCCTCCTATAACCTTTATCTTTATATTCTTTTTTTTATCCTTGCCCATCATTTTTCTGTGAGTAACAGTCATCCATTGACCCTTCCACTTTTCCATCTCTTGTCCTCTTTATCTTCTGCATTTCCATCTGACTTTCTCCATTACGCTACCTTGAACTTTCCCGTTTCTCATCAGAGGCAACAGGAATGAGCCCCCCCCCCCCCCCCCCCCCTCCAACAAAAGCCATGAGAATTTATCACATGACAATCGTGTCAGAATTTTCCAAATGTTCAAAACCATCAGCCTTGTCACATTTAACCACATCTGAAGGCTATCGCTAGTTGAAAACATCATTAAACTGAATCTGCCTGTTACGTAGTCTTCAAGTCTCCATCATCGAATTTTTCGCCTACGACCTTCAAACCATTTTTGTCTCATGCCTGTAATTCTCTCCCTCACTCTCTCTTAACTTCAGCGCCGTTCCTCTACCTCTTATCCATCATTTTTTTCTTTTGTTTCTCTCTTATTGTCTTCTGCCATTAGCTCACCAGTCTGTCTCTCCGCTCTCCCCGGCAGTCTTTCTTTCACTTTGACCCTCGTTCCTCCTCTTTTCTCTCCACTTCTTCTGTTTCACACTCTGGTCCTTTTTTCCTCGCTGCCTCTTCTCATTGACATTTCTCTCTCTCTCTCTCTCTCTCTTTTTCACTCTATATGTCTCTCTACCACCACTCGCTCTCCTTGCCCTCTCACTCACACACACACACAGACACACACACACACACACTTTCCTCATTCATATTCCACCTGTGTCAGTCTCCTTGGAGTTGTCTGAGGGAATCACATCCACCTTCAAATTCATCTTTTTATTCTTCTTATTCCCTCTCCGACTCAAGGTCTTATTCTTTTCTCTGCTCTTCTCCTCTACTTGTTTGAGTAAGTATCATGGTTGATGTCGAGTTTTTTCTTGTTTACACTGAACAACTCAGATAATACTGTTTGTAAAGCGCAATCAGCAGACGTACGTTACGCATCCACACATTGAAATACAATTGCGTTATGTGAATTTCTCTCTTTACGTCTCTCTTGTAGCAGAAGATAAAACAGACAAGGACAAGGTGAAATATAAGATGCATAAAAACGGAGGGAAAAAAGAGGAGAATCCTGTCTGGTCTCAGTCAAGGATGCTTGCAGCTTTAAAGGGTATCACCATTCTTTTTTTCATCAGGAAGATCTTCTGTTGGCAATAAAGAGGCTAAAGACAACTTAAAGGAATTCTTCCCCCACAAAATGTGGATCCATTGTTCGCCCTGTGTTACCTTAAAATATTGAAGAAAACCTTTATTTTTCTCACATGCCTCTACGGTGAACAAAGAATCAGAGAAAGAGAAACGTCTTGATGAATTGAGGTAAATCCTGAGAGAGAGATATAGACAATAGAAAATGTCTATAAATCTAAGAGACAAGCTCCACTAACGAGCGTTCAGTGCTTTCAACCACTACGACATGATGAAACCTGAGCTGACTGATGAAGACGGTGAGATGTGGCTGAAATCTACAAAATGATCCAAAAATAGAGCCAAGAGTAAAGAATTTATTTTCACGCTCAAAGCGGTGGAAATGGTTATACTTTAAATGTGTGCGTTTCAATATTTGAATTCATGTAACATGATGTCATAACAACCTGTATGTTTCCAGTATGATGAAAGTGCTTCCATTTGACTTTCTTTCATCATAAAATTGGTGTTCATCTGCTCATCCAAATGCATTTCCCCAAATCAGAAACAAGGACATATTTGGCTTTTTCTGCCTATTTTAGACTTGTTTAGTAATTTTGTCTTGTTAGGTTTGACCTTAACCAGTAACACTCCCTTTACACACAAAAAAGCTATTTTTCATGAACTTCTAAATTAAAGAGCAGTGGAATAACTGTATGTATGAATCAGCAATGAATCAGCTGTGAGGATGGACATGCACTAAACCTTTACAACTGGTAATTACAGAAGATGTATCTTACTCATCTTAAATGACATTCATCAGTACGGCGGTGTCTCTGTAAGTTGTCTTTACGAAGTTTTGGAAAGGTTGGGCACAGGAAGTGATGCACTTTAATATGTTTGTGTATGAGTAATATGTTTCTAGTTTAAGTTTGTTTCAGAGATGATTAGTCTGAGCAGTGATGACAACGACCGGCTAAATCTCCACCCAGCAGCTCAGAATCCAGCAACTGATGCAGGAAAAGAACCAGAAGTTCACAAACTCTCACTGTAAGCCAAACAATCACCTTCTGGTTGACTGACTTTATATAACCACCAGTTATATATCAACACTAAGCTGGACATTTTACATCCCAATACTCCTACAAGAAAGTTGAATGCCTAAACTCCAGTTAGAACTGAAGAAGCCTCTTGGATGAGAGGAGAAACGTCTCCAGAAAACCTAAAATAAGTCCAGTTGCCGAAGATAAACCTTTCAAAGCGGTGAGAAAGTACCATGATTTATTGATAACAAGCCATCATTCTTCTGCAAAGACATGTAGTTCTACAACGACATTTAGCAGAATGGTTGCCAAGCAACACACAGATGCCGTGGAACGTATGGGGACATTTTTAACGTGTCTGGATATCGGCGTTAATTGTGTAATAGTGTAAGTAGTGCTCAATCCTGTGAGCGCTCTGCTCTGCTGATACTGGGATGTTTGAGAGCAGGTGCGTTTTATTTGTGCAGCGCCAGAAAGGATCAGCATCAGCAAACGGACCACTAGTCTGCTCAGTGGTACCCGGTGTTACGTCCCTGCTTCCTTCCGACTGTTCCAGCTCCTCAGACTCTCTTCCAGTCATTTCAGCGTGCCTCCTTTTCTCTTTCATCTTCCCTCCCTATCCTGCACATCTCCTCCCACCACTTACCCATGCTAAGTCCGCCGAGTAAATCAAGATTAACAACAGAATCTGACATTTTGTAATAATTTGTTTGGCGCAGTAATACTGATTGTAATGTGGTCACAGCTGTGTGTTTATGGGGTATTTTTACGACGGCTTCGAACGCGACTACAAAGCCAATCATAATCAAGGACTGGAGTTATCCACAGTACAGTATCTGTCATCAGAGGGAGCAGGACGGAGGTTCTTTCATCTGAGGCCGAGTAACAGAGGACTGTCTGTCCATAGTCTTTACCACATGTTGGATGCGCAGCTTTGTCATTGTGAATCAACGGAAACGAAAAAAAAAAGAAGAGATTAGGCTGAATTCCTATTGTTCAGTCATTTCAGTGTGGTGGGAAATGGCGTTTTCAAATTTAGCCAGCTGAGCATGGACTCTGCACCAATCCTCCCCCTTCTCTCTCATTCTCACTCACCGACAGGCCGGTGGGTCTCCTGGTGAGAGCTGACCTTTCTCCTGAAGGAGGGGGGGGGGGGGGGGGGGGGGGTGGGGGGGGGGCAACAAGTGAAGCGAGAGAGGTGATGTGTGTAAATGAGTGAATGTTAATATCTTGGGAGGGAAAGATAATTGTTTGTTGTCAGTCAGAGATGTGCGTACAGTTTGGTCTGTCGGGATGGATGGTGAAGTAAATGATGTGTGTGTGTGTGTGTGTGTGTGTGTGTGTGTATGTGTTGAGTCTCAAACCTGGTAAAAATGTATGAGTGAGAACGAGAAGAAGGGTTGTGTGATTATGTGTGCATGCATACATTATGTTCATGGCTTGTGTGTGTGTGTATGTGTGTGTGTGATTAACTGATGGTAAATAGAGATATTTACAGCGTTGTGTCTTCATGTGGTAACCATGACGATGTCACAGTGGGAGACACTGTCTGTCTCAATGCTTTATGACATCAATGTTTAACCCCCAAATGCATTCATGCACACACACACACACACACACACACATACAAACACACACCTACAGCAAATTTACTCTCACTATTAGTGATTACAACTGGTAACACACACACACACACACACACACACACATACAAACACACACCTACAGCAAATTTACTCTCACTATTAGTGATTACAACTGGTAAACACACACACACACACACACACACACATACAAACACACACTACAGCAAATTTACTCTCACTATTAGTGATTACAACTGGTAAACACAACACACACACACACACACAGTTGCTGCTTGGCTACACACAGAAACCGCACATTTACATAAAAATATACACAAACACACTCATGATGCCAAGCTGCAGGTGTGGACTCCAGCGTCAAAGTGGTGAAACACGCACAGCCTCATTACAACACACACACAGAGAGAGAGAGAGAGAGAGAGAGAGAGAGAGAGAGAGAGAGAGAGAGAGAGAGAGAGAGACATAAACAGATGCCTACACACTTACACGGAGCAGGAAGAAAACCTGTTAACACTCAACACTCAAGGAAGCATGCAGGTCTCTGAAGTACCCTTGAAAACACATTGTAGAGTTGTAACACACTGTTTGTGTGTGTGTGTGTGTGTGTGTGTGTGTGTGTGTGTGTGCATGCATGCATTTGCAGAACACACGTCATTAATTAGAAACCACTCAGGGAGTGCATGTCAATCTCAACTCTTTTCTTTGACGCATTTATAGTAAATGTTGAGGCAAAAAAATACAAAAAAAAAATACAAAATTGAAAGTCAAATTTTTTTTCACAATAATTAAAATCCCAATTTCTCACGTTAATATTAACTTGCAATGTTGAACTTGTTTTAGCTTGCTAATATTAGTATTGAACTTAAAAATGTTTGCATATCTTCATCATTATATCATATCAGTCGCATATGCTTGTAGAAATGCTCAATGCCACATGGTAAAAAAAATTACGAAAAAGGAAAAAAGATCCAACATGCAATAACATTTTCTTTTAATTGACAGAATCAGACGAGGGCAAATGCACACTTTCTGCACCAACAGTTGCCTTAATGTACCAGAAAGCGATTCAGCAGCAGCTCATGTTTTAAAATGAGGAGGCACAGCTGTCACCTTTAAAACTAACCTCCTTATTCGCCTTACTCCTTTAATATCACTCTTCAGTGTTGCTCTTTCTACCTGTTGTCAACGCAGTTGGATGCAATTTGAGTGCATCTCGGGAAACGCAGAAACTGAATTTGGGGTACACAAAGCAGATTTAGGTGAAAAATAAATACATCACAGCGCTTCGTCTGAAAATATCTGTCGGCATGCTGTGAACATCTCAGACTGATGATATCTAACAGCGTAAAAGGATCTGAAGGAGGGTTTTTCCTCTAATATTCAGGTAAAAACGTGTTTCCAAATACTATTCATCACCTCGCTGTGTTCGTGTGTGTGTGTGTGTGTGTGATAATGCAGGGTGTGTGTGTAGGTGGTGGAGACACGAATTGGATGGAGAGAGAGAGAATGAGAAAGTGAACAAGAGAGAGAAAGAGAGAGAGTGAATCATTCCCTGAACAGACCACCTCGACAGCGTGATATCAGATGCATTATTTGATGATTGGATCGCTGGCTACAAAAGCTGATAGATCTCCGCCTGAAATTGATTTCTGTCTGGATGAGACTCACACACACACGTGCGCGCACACACACACACACACACACACACACACAGGCTCTGAGACAGAAAGCCAGGGGAAACTAATTACCAGTTCACGGAGTGTCTGAGAAACCTGAACCCCAATGAAAACACCTGAAGGACTGGCAGGCTCGCAACTAGAGACAAAATAAATTGGGAAATTAATGTTCTCTTATTGGACTGCAAGAGTGTGTGGGTTGTTATTATCAAAAGGTCTGATGATTTGATCACCTTTAGGGTCACTCTTGGTGCTTCTCAGTGGCAGATTTATCGAGCTGGGAAAAATAATGTAGCTGCATATTTGCAAATACTGCGTTTGTGAGGCTAAGATTTCTTTCATTATGAATTAGATCAAATTTTCTTTTTTTAATGCTTCATGCTATGCAGGTTAATTTGTACCCCCATATTGTTAATCTTCCCAGCATACAATTAATGTAAAAGAGCATCATGCCTTTTTTCTGACCTCAGTCGTGTTCTTAAATGTGGTTTTCTACAGATATGCATGTGTGTTTGCTTTAAACTGGGACGCGTGCTGGAGTGGATACACTGTATTAATGTCTGAGTTTGAGTTATCTAGAACCTGTACAGTGTGTGACAGTATCATATCGTACAGGTCAGTGATCACTAACACAAACCTTCATTTTCAGAAGGCCGGTCTTATCACCCAACTCCTCTAATGCTCTTGTGGCTGAATGGCAACAAATCCCTACAGCCGGGTAGCCAAATCTGCTGAAAAGCCTCCCAGAGGAGCTGTGATAGCGACATATAAATGCCTCGCGTTTTTTTGAAAGAGCTGTTGAACAATGTCAAGGCACAGGTAACACTGATAAAGTGATACGTCGTTATGTGTAAGGGATTTCATTACCACTGAGCCTTCTAGCTGTAGCAGCCACCAACAGGCCACGATACAGGCTGAAGGACTTGGTCAACACAAGAAGGGATGTGGGCTTTACCGAGACCCTGGTGAGCTCCACTAGCTGTTTACCTTTGAATTTAGGTGACATGTTCCTTCGTTACATTGGTCTCACTTCCAGCCCGTCAAATCTTGATACCGTTGGCATTTGGACAACATTATGGGGCGTCTTCTCTCCAGACATCCACTTCAAAGTTCTGAATAGGCCCTTTACACGGCAGCCATCTTAACATTTCATTGCAGGGTAAACACAGGTGTGATTGATGACATTAATTATGGCCCTGTTCCATTTAGGTGTCTAGGGGCCTGGTGTTGTGTATGCTCGCTTATTGGAATGGCTGTGACCCTAAATATGGGACCTAAAAAAAGGAAAAGGACCATAATTATTTTTGATCAATTACACCTGTGTTTACCCAGCAATGGCATGTGGAAATAGCTGCTTTGAAAGGGCCTTGGCTAGCCCAACTTTCCCATCTTTGGAGTCGAACACGAACACTGGTCTAGAGAAGTGTTCTCCTGGTGGAAAGTCCTGTGTTTTTCTGAGCGTTCCCCCTGAACTCCCACCCTCCTTACGTCCTCACACATCCCTGGAGCTTTTTCTCTGAGAATCTCACGATGATGCTGATGAGTTTAAGTTGTTGTGACTCGAAAGCCTGATGCGTCTCATCCCGACAAGGGTATAGTGTTGCTATGTTACACCCTGGGAATGAGACCCGATCGGTACACTGCTTTGACGGTTTATTGCTTGAATAATCATAGTAAAAAGATCAAATAATGTCAACATTGTGCTTTAAACGTCCCTCTTGTGGCTTTAACCCATCCAGTTGTATGTTGGCAGTACTTGTTAGTCTGTTCAGCAACAATTATCTTGCAACGGCTTGTCACATGTCAACATTTGCTTTCAAATAATTGTAAATTGAACATCTTTGACATTTTTTTGACCAGACAAAATACGGTACATTTATGTCATGACTTGAGACTTAGAGATTAAATGGCACTCTTTATTGTATCATTAATTTTAATTTGAGAAATAATTCGTAATAGGCCAACACGGCAAATAGAAATGTTAAAAAGCAGGTAAACTTCACCTTCTGCTACATCTCCGTGTCAAGGAGTAACACCAGTGGTTATGGTGATGTTGTTACTGGTGTGTGTGTGCGTGTGTGTGTGTGTTCGGTTGGGGGGTTACCTCTCTGTCAGAACTCTTCTGTCACACTCGGTAAAGATCAAAGCTCTCCCTGGGACCCCCTACCGTACACACTCACAGCCAACCAGCCAACTGGACAGGAATTGCTCAGCCATGCAGCCCTGTGCTCCACACGGCTCATACAGGATCTCACACACACGTGTACACACACACACACACACACACACACACACACACACGCTACTGCTCTCCTGTTCCGTGTCTTTCATCCCACCAATTCCTTTATTCTTTTCTTTTTTCTTAACACCGCGCTGTTTCAGCGCCTTCAGTTTCCAGTTGAAGGTTCTCTCCGCTTGCCGTCTCTTCTTCTTCTCCTCCTCCTCCTCCTGCAGGCTCGGTCTCGCTGCTGTGTTTTCCGTTCCGCTTCTCGTGTTTGTTCACAGTTTCTTTCTTTGAATGCCTTCTTACTACTGCTCACTTTGTTATCAGATTCCATGTATGAGATGTTCAGCTCAGCCTGTTTGCTTTCCTGTCCTGTTTTTAGAGTGTAGTTACTTCACTCGCTCTTTTTTTTAAATTATTAGTGACATTTTGTGACTCCTACAACCTTTCATTCTATTTGTGCTATATTTTCTATTTTCCCATTATCTTTGGTTCATCCTCCTTTCTTTCCTTGAATAGATACTGTCACTTTTCAACCCTCCTTCTCTCCTTTCTACAGCATACTTCAAAGACACTTGTTGTACGTATAACAAGTTGCATTTCTTCTGTGCTACTTTCTTCTTCTTTATCCTCTTCCATTGTGTGATATCAACGCGGTAATCTCACTGTTTATTTCCCCCGATTTACTTGAACATTCTTGCTCCCTCATACCTCCCCCTGCCTTCTTCTGTCTCTCCTTTCATCTTTCCATTCACTGGTCATCTCCATAAAAGACTGAACTGATTTGATCAAGTTTGTTTTTGGCGTTTCTTTTAACTTTCGGCGTCTCTGCATGAACCCCAGACTCTAGACGGTCTTCAGAGGATGACGTAAGCCTCATTTTCACAGAGAAAATATCGGCATTGCATAATTATCACTCTCTGAAAACTTCAAAAGACTCATAATGCAGCACCCGTTCTACTCTGTAAATTTTGATTTTGTCTCCAGGTTACCACCCGATTCAATACGTTATATGCCGCTGGACCATCATCCCTCCCTTCATCCTGAACCACTGATACATGTTACATCTTTGTCATTTCAGAGGCGAGCAGGCATCCCCTCCTCCGGGCTCTGTGACGGCCCACCGAGCAGAGAGACAGGAAATGGAGCAGAGAGACGCGACAGCCCAGCATGAGACTAGAACCAAGCCCACATACTTGCACACATCTGCACTGATACACCAAAACCCACCAGGAAACCGTATTTGTGTCCACCCGGAGGTGCTTTTTTGTGTGTGTGTGTAGCTGGGATACAGTTCTAGATAAGCTAGAAATGCTTTGGATCCCACATGAGGAATTACTTTGACCTCTAACGCAGCCTAATAAGCCACAGCAGCTTTGCAGTTGATACATCTCTGATATGTTTTCAGCATTTATTTCCAATTTTCTATCAGAGCGTTTTTATCCCGCGTTAATAAAACATACATGAAGGCAGAAACAAGTAACTACAGGAGGGTTGAAACAGTGAAAGCCATGCTTCCCACATAAAACGACTGCAGATTCTATTCAACTTCGGATGGGAGCGTGTTTGAATCTGATGTGACACGTTAAATATATTTGTGCAGCAGTTTTCTCCACCGCTGGCATCGGTGCGTCACTCCACCTTGAGACGCTGCCAACCCACCTGAAAGAATCTCATTAGCATTGGTTTCAGCTGAGGTTTGTCTGATGTGTGAAAGTCTGCATGCTGTTTCAGAGGCTTGTCGACGGCTATAACAGCATGGATTTTTTAACTCCACAAAAAAAGCCTCGTCTAAACGAACCCAAGCTAATTCTGCCTCGCTTGTTAATCGAGACAAACAAGTATCACTAAACCGCCTGCTTAAAGTGATCGTAAGCTGCAGCCCGTTTCTCGGTAGACACAGGTGCCGCCTCTGAAGCCTAAAGCGGACCCGAGAACCGGATCACTAACCTCGGCCTCTCACAGATTACTACACTATAGCTGGCAGAGGCTGACTGTGCACTGCATCCACAACAAAGCAGAGACAGCGAGAAAAGACAGAGGGGATAAAAGAGCAAGAGAGAAACCGAGAGAGGATGATTTTGAAAAAAAAACTTCTAGTCATCGGCTCTGTGGAGCTGAAATCCCCTCTCTCAGCTCTCTGGCGGGTGAACAAGCAGGGAGCCACAATGGCCAGCAGATTCCCCCGGATTTGGAGCACAAAGGGTGGGCAGTTGTCCACCCAATAACCCTGAAAACCCCCACCGCCCTGCTATACACATCCCTCCTCTTACCACCCCACACGGCATCCCTCCACCCGCGCAGGCCTCCCATTGGATCTGGCCGTCAGTGGCCGCAGCAGCAACTGGTCGACTGAAGCATGCAAGTGTGCATTCACTCACCCAATACATCCTGCAGATTTGGCCAACTGTCACTGCTCTGCCAAACAAGTAGTTGCGGTAATTGGAGTTTTTCTCCAGGCGCACACAACCCTAAATGATTCTATTAAAATAGACTTAGATTACTTCAATTTGCAGCAGCTGTAACTGTAAACGTGGGGTTTTAAGGATATGTTTCCGTTAGCTCTGAATACACACGTATAAAGTTGTACTGTGCTCATTAAAAGTTACCTGCTCTTGTCACACCTGGGCTCTGCGGAGGAGAGCCCTTGACCCATTTCCAGTCCCCACCCTTCGCTCAAGAAACTCATGGCTTCAAGTTATTGCAGCCAGGTGTTTAGTGCACTGGAGTTTGGTGTAATCATCAGGTCGGTCTCAGACAATTAAACAATGAGACGATTAAGCTCAATTAATGAGTAATGTCTAATGTCTCAGGCTCTGTTATGTTCCCGCCTGAAGCGAAAGGTGCGGAGACAGCAGCAGGTGGCTGAGTGTAGCACAGCGAAGGAGCATCCACTTAGCCAAGTTACAACTACCAATTGTGTATGTCTGCATTTCCATGTGAGCGTGCCAAAGCCCGACTCTAATCACCAGGAGTGTGCCACTCGTGTCTGCCATGACAGCGATAGTAATTGCAGCAGCATTTGGCCCCGCCGCTAATAGAAGTGTGATGAGCAGCCGGGCAGCCGTCGAGACTGATCGCCTCTTCAGAAATGGACATCAGCGATGCGTTTATACGACTCAGCAGCAGTGTATTGTTTTTTTTAAAAAAACGACACGTAATTGCGGTTTTCACGTCGTATTTTTCTTATTTTCAATGAAAGCTCATCTGTGAGGAGGAAGAGGATGAAGGATTCACAAGACAAAATAATAGATCTATAAAGGCAGAGGATGTATGTGTCACACATATGAGCATTTACTCGCGGTATAATCACAAAGCTGATTTAGGAAGATTGCAGACCTCCATCCAGTCCATTTCAATAGGAGAAAAATAATGCATTTATCCGCCACGTGAGTCCTCCTTGGCCCGTGCTACAGCCTTCCACCGGGTTTCATGAAGATCAGACCAGGATGACTTGCTGGCAAACAAACAAACCCAACTGAAAACATAACCTTCTTGGCAGAGGTAATGAACCACCCAGTTGCAAACACTTTATTTTTTGGCTTTAATGGACCTTTCCATGCTGCCCTAATGAGCTTCCATGTGGGTCACCCTAAGAGACAGGATTAGGAACTCGGACCAACTGAGAAGAACCAATGTATATACTGTAGATTGGGCATCTCTTGCCACATCCTGGACCTGGAGTATCCTCTCAGGATTCCCCGGGAGGAGCTGCTGGACAGAAGGACGTCTGCTTTGCTTGGTTTTATCTCGCTGCCACAGCGAGCTGGACCAAGATAAGTGATAGATGGAATGGAGGACGCTTCCTGTGTTTCCCTGTATGTTAGAGCTTTAAATCGTATCACGCAATCTCCCTCAGCAGATGGAGTTTTCCATTTCTGACTCCCGGGTTTTAAATTTTTTTTACAACAGACTTGCTGAATGCAACTGTCGATCAACGCTATTTCGCTGTCAACTCTCAAATTGTTGGCGTCAGCTCTTTCCTTAAACGCTCTACCCAAGACGAGCATTCAAAGTCTCTGTGCATTGTGGAACCGGATAAAACTGTATTATTTCATTTGAAGAAATACTTGGTGGGTTATTTTTTGCTGATACATTTTTTTTTGTACCTGAGTGTGACACGCCGCCGTTCCAGGAAGTATTTTCACTGCCGCACTCTTTGCTCCTCGATTTTATATAAACCAGCAAACATCCAATCTGTCCTAAACCCACAGGTTCACTCAGAAACGGTACACCATCTGTTATTACTGCAGTATTATCATTTTAAAAGTCAGAGGGTTCAAACTGTTTATAGACATTTCTTTTTTTACAATCAATCCCAACTTTCTTTCTTTTTTACAGCTGTTCTTTTCAAGGACGAGCCGCTCGCCCTCTCGTTCTCCACCGTGGAGACAGCGTCAAGAGGATCAGCATCTCAGCTGACCCCCAAAAGGTTAAATATCAGATTTTCTGCTCTCTTGTAAATGTAACCAGTGACTCATACCAGACTGCCTTCAAAGCTGGCTCCCACTTCCAAACAGTTTCTGGGCAAATGACCAAAGCTATCAAAGAAAAAGGCTTAGATTCCCATGGCATATTTATTGATCATAACACTGCCTTTTGATATGTGCTGCTAGAAGCGGAGCTCTCCCCTGAATATCAATGAAGTCCCACTGACAGTCAGATAGAGTGGGAATATCATCAAGGGCCTATTCAGATTTCATATTTTTTCTATTGCAGCCTATTCTCTGTTGTGTTCAATTCTGCCTCGCACTATTCATTTTCTGCTGTGTTTTTTTCACCCCCTCGCCTCTTTCAATCTTTTCTCACTTCTCCTCGCTCACCTTCTCTTCTAACCCCGCTAATGTTTTGTGTGTAATCACAGAGCATGCCACGGTCCGGCACAAAGCTGTCAGCGTTTGTAGGAAACGTAAAAACCCATTTCTCCTTTTTTTTTTTTTTACAAACACCTATAACAATAATTAAAGGCACACTCTTTGTTTTTTTCCCGTTCTCTGCCTTTTTTAATTGGATTATTTCCACTCACTGATCATTATAATAGTAGATATAAATTAAACGTACAGCCTTAGCCACCTATGTGTTTACAGATATATCCATCCATCCATCCATTTTTCTACCGCTTATCCTGTATTCAGGGTCACGGGGGGCTGGAGCCAATCCCAGCTGTCATTGGGCAGTCTATCACAGGGCCGACATGTAGAGACAGACAACCATTCCCACTCACATTCACACCTACGGACAATTTAGAGTAATCAATTAACCTATCCCTTTCCTGCATGTCTTTGGACTGTGGGAGGAAGCCGGAGAACCCAGAGAGAACCCACGCTTACACGGGGAGAACATGCAAACTCCACACAGAAGGAACCCGGGCCGACCCGGGGATCGAACCCGGGACCCTCTTGCTGTGAGGCGAGAGTGCTACCCACTACACCACTGCAGCCCACAGATATATCAAATATGTTTTTTAATGAGGCGAGCTGACCTCCCTCTCCTTCTCCGAGGACCACTTTGTACGATTACTCGCAGAGAAGAATCTGTTTATCTGACAGTACATTGTGTTTCAGCTAAGATGTGAGACTATTTTTATTTGCTGAGAAATTAAAATTCTCATCATTCCCGACTGCTCCTTGTTTGATTATAGCTGTAAAATCTTGGTTATGCTTCAGTGCCGACTGATGCATCACATCCATATTCACAGTACGGAGCAGCCTCCTGCACATTATGGCCTTTTTACAACAGTTGCCAGTGCATGTGTGCCAACTAATAAGTCATGTTTAGAGTCACAAAACCAGAAGGAAATGAGAAAAATGACTAACCGTGCTTTATACATATTTCATCCTCCAGCTTGCTTGCCTTAAAGTGCCAAACCACGATCTCTGTCTCATTTACCACGCTACAGAGGGATGGCAATGTCAGCCCATCACTTCGGTCTACACTGAAATATCTCAGTAACTATGTGATGGATTGCCATGAAATGTGATTTGGTATAGACATGTATGGGCCCACAGAGGATGTGTGAAATAACTTTGATGATCCCCTGACTTTTCCTCTAGCGCCACCAGAAAGTCCAACTTTTTTCTTTCAATAGGAAATGTCTCAACATCTACATGATAGATTACCTCTAAAGTTTTGTGCCGACATTCATGGTTCCAAGAGAACAAGTCCTCTAAATGAAATGTCGAAATACGTTGTTTGTCAAGGCTCTCTAGAACGACACACATATTTTCTGATCTGACGCCATTATCAGTGGGACAGCATCATTTGTCGGTGCTGTGCTCTCCTAAACCATTACAAATTGGTTAAGATGTGGTTGGGTTGGGTTAAGGTACAAAAAAACCCTGATTAGGTTCTGGTAAAGATCGTGATTTGGGTTGAAATTTAGTAAAGTTTGGTTAGTTTGGTTCAGTGACAGTGTTCAGACATGCTGAACTAAGATGGTAGATGAAACAGGACAGTTTCAGACTGATTGATGGATGTCATGATATTATTGGTTGAAACTGGTTGCTACTAGCTGATGTAAGTGTGCGTCATATTTTTTTTTTCCAGATAGAAAGAAATATTGCCTTTTGAGTTAAAAAAATATGAAGATATAGATTTTTGGAATTTGATTGCCATTAAAAAGGTGTGGTTAAAGGGGCATTTTCCCTTTCAGCTCGAGTTAAAATGTAAAAGCTTGTATTACAGTGAGAAACAGCCGCTGGGATCATCGCAAAAGCCTGTTTTATATTACATATAATCAGGACAAACTGCTACGGTGACTGATATCTTATCTCTGCCCTGTTCCTCCTAATTGCAGTTGATGTGTGAAGGGCGACTTAGCCATTTGTTGTGATGAGCCGAGGCAAAGGGCACTCCAACATCTCCATTACTGCTCTAAAGTGACGTTTGAGTTGTGAAAGAAATGGAATCTGTCTGCAGCCTTTTCAGTGCTGTGGTTTGTTGCTGCATGCATACACATTTCTGCTTGTGACAGCAACTAGAAGAACTACACCGGCCTCTCCAACATTTGAATCAATGTGAAACACATCAGTACTGTAGTTGTGAGGGTTTAAAGTTACAGTGAAGAGTCCTAAAGACGTACAAACCTGTGTATGTCAGGTTTATCCGTCCTTCCTCTATTCTACACACCACGTGCCAATTAGACCACGTAGTAATTAAACATCATCTGTCAGCCACAGTACCTTAAAGAGCCATTATCACTTATTTAAAAAGGGTTTTGTCTATAAAATGAGTCTGGCTTACGGCCCAGTTGTTCAGAGCTGGCAGGTTTTAAGAAACTTGCCAGCTCTGAAAAGAAATCAATTATAACCAGACTCGAATGGCTTTATTGTTGGTGGCATCGGTGATAAAC
Organism: Chelidonichthys spinosus; assembly: GCA_029853015.1. Taxonomy (NCBI): domain Eukaryota; kingdom Metazoa; phylum Chordata; class Actinopteri; order Perciformes; family Triglidae; genus Chelidonichthys; species Chelidonichthys spinosus. The sequence continues at coordinate 11,309,629 of CM056829.1, forward strand.
CTTAAAGTCAATGAGATATAAAGGCCTTCAAAACCGCAGATGAGTTGACCTTTAACCTCCTCTTGTAAAATCGTGGATCAATAAATAGCATTTGCAGTAACCCTGTTTGGAGTAGCAGATATAGGTTTACCATCCTCACCAGAAGAACACGATGTCCATGAATGCTGAATCTGCTCTACCCTTGAAGGTAGATTAAGCAGGGAAAACAATGTTTATAGAACATAATCCCTCTCAATAATCACGTATGACTCACTCGGAGTGTGTGCTTTGTGTCTGTATCCACCGAGACTGTCCCCTCTGCCTGTATTTTGTCTTTCCTTGTTATTTTCACGTGTTCGGGACTTTCCTGAAAGTGATTCCTCTGATTCAGATTGGTGGTTTCCTTCCTATTTTACCCAGTACCTCGTCAGCGAATGACAGTGTGACACAGCGTCATGTTTACTTACGTTTCTGTTCGTGCATGTTCCGGAGCCAAGACCTGTCGCTAATGAGTCCAGATCAAGGTCAGATCATCGGAGTCATCCTCAAGGCATTTGACCAATGCAGCGTGTAGCTGTGTCTCAAAGCAGTCCATACCCTCACACACATCATCTACGATGCTTCCAGTCTTGTTCAAATTGGCTGTAAAGTTGCCACAGTACTGCCCTGTTTTTCTGTCATCTCATTGGTCAACATGAAAGCAGTCGTTCCCATGGCTTTGGGGTCATTTTCCATCAGGATTCTTCAGTCTGCAGGTTTTCATCCATTTCAGCACTTCTGCAGGTGATTTCACTGCTTAGGTCTTCCCTTCTACTTGAAGTGAGCGTTGAAATGAAAACCTGCAGACCCCCGGTAGTAAGCACCTCTTTAGGGCCATGCTGTTTTAAGCTGGTTCACATTCTTTGCACATATTCCAAAAAGGCGAGAAATATCACTTAACTCGACGTTATAATGCTCTACAGAGCATCACAACTCATTGTTTTTGTTTTCCGGCATACAATTGTACCGCTTTGTTTCACATCTCAGCATTGTTTCAGCGAAAAAGCTAAAAAAAATAAATAAATGTGCTGCTCAGCGACAAAAGGACAGACAGACAGAGAATAACTGTTGAACAGCGAGAGATCATTCCCTCAGGAGACTAAGAACAAAGCTAAGAGCGACTTACATTCCCCCATGTGGCCAATCATGACTCCAAATGAATGATAATGTTGCTCCTGGTCTGCTGGAGGAGTAAATAGGCTTCTGTTTTGCTAACAAGTTGACCATACCGACTTAAAACGTGGTAAAATGTCAGTTATGTTCACAACTTGTTTGCGCTGCCATCAAGTGGCCACAAAACGCTGTTATTGCAGGTGTAACAAATGACAAATGTGACATCCTATAGTCTATAATCTCAGACAGCCGGGGTTGGAAATTGCCAAATTTATGCGAGATTGCAGAATTATGGAACTCATACTTCGATAATTACATAATTCATTAATAGTCAACTGTTAATAAAAAGTGATTAGCACAGCTCTTTAACTCTCGCAATCAACCAGATTGCCATGGACATTTAGATGACGGTGTCATCATCATCATCATTATTATTATCAATCTGTGCCAAGGAACTCTTCTGATCAATGAAACATTCTGGGGTGTTTTATTGGCCTGACACCTCACCTGTCTGCCGTTTTAAAACAAGCGCTACAAGCAGGCAGTCCACAACACATCCATCGGATTCTAACGGCCTTCAGAGAAGGATCCTCAAGAGTGATTTCACTTTTTAATTTGATTAGAAACCTGGAGGTAAAGGTTGGGGGCGTTATGACTTCAACGCTGCGAGGATACTTCATTTTATCTCTGTGTTTTGCATCTCCTCTTCCAATGTCTTCCTCCCACACATATTTGCTCCTCCCTTTTTCTCACCCCTCCATCCTTCCCTCTTTCTCTCTCAGCAGTCTTCTATCATATCTTGGATTTCTCTCCCCCCCCCACATGTCCTCTGTCACCTACACTGCCTCCCCTCAGCTCTCTCTCTTCTTCTACTATCCTCTATCCTTCCCTTCTTCAAAGTACCCCCCTCTTACCTCTCACCCCCCCCCCCCCCCTTAACCATTTGACCATCAATCCTGTCTTCCACGCCTCACCACCTCCTTCACCTCCTCCTCATGCTTCCCTCCTCCTCCTCCTCCTCCTCCTCCTCCTCCTCTACCCGGCATGACGTGGGACCAGATCAAGGAACTGTGTTGCCGGGAGTAACGGGGATTGAGAGCGACGCTTTGGAATGCAACTCCAGCCGAGCCCCTGAGAACAGGAGGAGGAGGAGGAGGAGGAGGAGGAGGAGGAGGAGGACTGAGAGCAAGTATTTCCACTTTATCCCTGTAAAGTGTTTCTCCCAAATGCTCTCTCTTATTCGCGTCCCATTCACCACCTTTTTGTTTCCCTCTTCATCTCTTTCTGTGTGTCTGTAGACGTTTAAAGCTGCGTCCCTGCTGTTTGTCCTCTGAAAGCACGGGGCACCCATCACTGTTGTTCTCCATCTTTGTGTCCCCATCTCTTTCCCGACTGCCTCACCTGCCTCTCTCTCCTCATATTCAACCTCATATCACATTGCTCTCAGCCACCACCTCCTCCACTTTCCCGTCCGACTTTGGGGCTTGTGTTTATCGGCCGTCCACCCAGACGTCTGTTTGTCTGGCTGCTCGCAATGTAAATGCCAGTGAAAGAGACCGAGGGAGGGAGAGAGAGGGAGAGGGAGAGGGAGGGCAAACACATGGAGACGCAGATGGACGAACACTCAAACAAACACACACAGTCACACATTCCCTCGCTTCACTGTGCCACCGTACACAAAAACTCTCTCTCTCTCTCTCTCTCTCTCTCTCTCTCTCTCTCTCTCTCTCTCTACTTTATCAGCAGAATGAAAGTGCTTTCTGGCGGTATTTGAATGAGACAGAAAAGAGCCTTATTCAGCCCCTCTGCCGGGTTTTATTAGCACTGCACGTCACTGAGGCGACATAAGCCTCCCCTCCCTCACACCCCCTGTCTGTCTCCTCACACACACACACACACACACACACACACACACACACACACTCAAGCAGAGGGAGGTCTCCTGTTCAGGTATGATGATGCCCCCTCCTTGCTTCCCCCCCTCTCTCGCTTTTCTCTCATCTCTCTTTTCCATTGGCTCCTCCTCACTCAGGGGCTTTTGTTCGCCCCCCCCCCCCCCCTTTCCACCACAACTCCCTCCCATCCCTCTCTCTCCACCTCTCCCTCTCTCTGTCTGTTTGCCTCTGCCGCTGAATGGAAATACGCACAGACGCGTAAAGGGGCGATCAAACTCCACATATCCACCGGTGGCGGTGGCAGCAGCAGCAGCACCATCACCGAGTCCTTATCATCGGACAAGAAGCACTTGCCTGGAGCCCACCTGTTTGAAGCCGGACCAGCCGGATCACCGGATCACCCGGCCGGAGGCTGCAGGGAGCGGAGGGGTACAGAGGCGTAGGAGGACCCGCGCGGTGTCCCGGCTCGGATGCATGGATGCTCCTTCATTTTTCGATTTTTTTTTTTTCACAGTAGCTCGTCCGTGGCGATCCAGAAATAGCAGCAGTCGATCTCGAGGTTGTGCGAGGAATTCGTCCGTCGAGGTTCATTTGCGGTAGTTGTTCTGTTTTCAGCAATGAATTTGCCCGTTTTTCGTTTCTGTGTGATTTTATTTTCGCCTTTGCCTTGTCGCCTCTATTTTAAGTTTCCAGCTCTGATGCCACTTAGTCTGCCAGAGTCGTACTAATTAACGTCTTGATTGACAGCTCGGTAATTGGATTTATTTCATATCCGCTCCTTGAAGTTGTGAAGCCTCTCAAGGCAGGAAAGGTTTCTCAGCCTTTATTTCGGTAGAAAAACAATAATAATAGTATAGTTACTCTACACTTGTTTTTTTTGTGTGGTTGTTTTAATGCAGTCACTTGCCAAATACCTTCTCCATGTCATTCCTGGAGCTTATGGGGCCCAATAATGCAGAACAACATGTGCATTTCAGACAGAGGAGTGGGATTATTTAATATTTTCAAATATATTGCCCAAAAACATAACCTTCACTGCGGTTTCTCTTATAGCGTCTCTTATCATGTTTTTCAGTTTACTGATGAGGAGGTTTTTCCACTGCAAAGATGTGACCCTTGATTAAAGGAAAACAATTTGGTTGTGCTGTGAAAAGTGAAGTTATCACTCTCTCTGACAGGGTTTTTCTTTTCTTCGGTTTTGATAAAAGTGTGTTAATCTGGTTCGGTCTGCAGCATGTGTTCCTATCTAAGAGGAAAACAGGTGCCACAGAGCTCATTCGTGGAAGAGTTGACCCCTCCTCTGAAAGAGCAAATTATTTCAAGGGAGCTTTCCAGTTGAATTTACACTGAAACAAAATATGTATCTGATTTGATGTTTTAAACTTTAGGGCACAGGTTCAATCTTTTTGCAGGAAAGTAAATGCTACAGCTGTGTTTAGACATTTTCATTCTAATGCACAAAGAGAACATTTGAATTAAATTCATCAAAGCGTACATATCACATAAAGTTAATGTGCCGAGTGAAACTGGAGAGTTTCCAAATAAACTTCATTGGATAACAATGGGTTTATATTTGAACTTGGCATTGTTGCCAAGGTTGAAACTCAACTGACCGATTTGAAATTAATATGTATGGATGCATTTTTTCTCTGTTAGCATAGACAGGTGCATGAGTTCTCCTTTCTTTCTTTCTTTCTTTCTTTCTTTCTTTCTTTCTTTCTTTCTTTCTTTCTTTTCAAGGTTTAGACATCCATAAGGGAAACAGGTATGTTGATGATAGATGTTTTACTGTACTAACAAAGTGTGTTATTATGATGAATACGTAGGAGTCAAAAAGAACAACCACGTTTTGCAACCCGATATCCAAAAAGGGACTTTCTGTGACCGCACCATCTAAAACATGACAATGTGTGTATGGTTAATAAATCCAGATTCACCAAATTATGAGAAAAAAAAACAACATCATGTACATCATATTATAGGAGAGTTTTGTCTGATCATCATGAGCTGCACAGCTGGAAGTCCAGCTTCCTTGGAGACACTGATGGGGGGGTGGATGCAACACCTGTTGCCACGCCTCAACACCGGGTGGCGTCACCCATTCTTTGATGAGGCGTCACATGTTGTCCCTTTATCTTTCTTCTGGTCAGTCCGTTGACCAGTAAGTTGCCCCGTATAATGCCGTATTCCCAGGACACCCAATGCAAGGGGCCCAGCGTCGTCTTCCACCAGCTCTTTATTTTCCTCTGTGGGTGTCAGTGTCCTTTGCCTGCTGTCATTTTCCTGTATATTGCAGGCCCCAGGGGTATTTGAATGGCTTTCCATCTATCATCTGACTCTGTGTGTGTGTGTGTGTGTGTGTGTGTGTGTGTGTGTGTGTGTGTGTGTCTGTGTCCTTTCTCTCAAAATCCAGTCTTCCCAATGCCCAGTGCGCTGTATGGCTTTTTATTCCTATCTGACTGTACTGATGGTTCATATAGGGATGGAAGCCATGCACGGCGCTGGGAGCACACCACACTGGACCGTGGGCTCATGCCCCATCACCCACCATCACAACAATATGTATAAGCACACTCTCAAGAGCCCACATGCTTACAGTAGGTAATAAATGCATGCACACATCCAGGAGACCGTGAAGCAAAAGCCCGTCACATGGAAATATGGAGGCACACGCACTGCAAATGTAGACACGCATTCATGTACGTGTGTGTGTGTGTGTGTATATATATAGTAGTAAGTCCGCATTTGTTTTGTGCATCCGTTATGCATACACACACACTCAGGATTTAAACGGTCCCCTGGTCCCATCAGGCCCCGATACTGCAGCAAGTCAGTCTGAAGCTGTCTGACTGTTTCAGCTGACAGACGGCTCTCTGAAGTGAAACGCACACATCTGCTGCAGAATAAGAACATGATCGATACAGATCACGGCGGAGCAGGATGGAAATCAAATTGAACTGAAATTAACCACATTGATTTGGAGTGATGAGGCAGAACTCAGAGCATTCATTCAGCCGTGGTCTTTTACACACTTAATTCTTATTCAAGGTCCGAGTGAGAGAGTATCCCAGCATGCATTAGCTGGAAGGCATTGACTCCCAGGAAATGGCTGACACAGAGAAACAAATATAGCCACATTATTCTCACGTCTGGAGCTGGTGAATGAGAGTCTCAGGTCCTCCTGACATAGTTGTTATGAAACCCACGTTAATGAGATGCGACTTAAATTGAAGCTCTTTTTGTTAATGAGGGGAGACTCAGACATCGAGATGCTCCAGTTCCATAATATGAAAAAATCTGGCAGACTGACTCTGTGGTAAAAACAAGCATTCATATTTCAAGAGAAAATTACAAAAGAAAAATCACTGAGAATTTAAAAGACTACATCAGTATTTACATCCTCATATTCTGCCACTTGTTAGATTAAACCTGTCATGGAAATGCAACTCTGACCATGACCTCAGTAAATTACTTTACTGGTGGTTTTACACTGTATGATGTAAAGTTTATACCTATATACCTAAAAAAAACTTTTGTTTCTGTGTTTAATATTGTGGATCTACAGATTTTATTTAGTTATACAGGCTACGTTTCACTGCAACGCCGTCGAAGCTCAAGATCACACTGTAATATCATGTATGAACAGCTATTTGACTCATATAGCACAACATCGCCCCTCAGTGTCCAAAATGTGGAAAGGCAAGTTGCAAAATATGTGGCGACGAAGAAGAATGTGCGGACGTGACGTCAGAGCCCCGCCTCCAAAACAAGTGTAGTTTCTTCTTCGTGTGTTATGGAAGCTGCTGAGTGAAATGTTGAATAACCGCTGTTTCCCGGTTTTTACATAACACCGCGCGGACAGCTGAGAGGACTTCCAGCTCAGTTAGGTGATTTTTTTTTTATAATTGTTGCGAGTTGGAGGAGTGAACGACATCATGGCCAAGCGGAGAGAGCGCCAGGAGACGGAGGCCGACACAAAGAAAGCGAAGCTGAAGGCGAAGAGCGGCGGAGCGACGGCCAGAGGAAAGAAGAGAGACGCAGGTACGAACAGGACGCTCCCCTCATCACCGCCCCGCTTTATACGGACACATTTAACCGCTCATCCTCCCTGCCGGCCGCAAAGCATGTGTGCGAAGTGAAGTGCATCCGGGAAAAATGAATGGAAAACCCACATTTAGCGTGCTAAGTACTAGTGTTTGTGTGGAATGACATCAGATCCAGATAGTGAAGTAAGCAGGGAAAGTTTCAGTTGTAACTCTGAGCTTATGCATAAAATGCAAGAGTTTTTATTGTGTGTGTATCCTCCTTAATACACATGAAGGTGCTAAGGTTATGAATTATAGCTAATTGTCATTGTGTACTGGAGATATTACTACATGAAATGTTGTTAGTTTCAGTGACAGATGCTTATAATACACTGATATACTGTTTTAGTATTATATTGTGTGATATTGGAAATATATAATAAACAACAACACATGAATAATACAAGAGGAAGGAAATACAGAGGAATGCAATCAATAAATAATTAAATACAATTATGTTGTCAAATGTTATACAACAGATGAGAAAAATAAATCCTTCACACATGTGAACTAAAACTTCAAAAAGTCATTTTTGGGGGGTTTCAACACGTTTTTGTGTAATGAAAACATGACATACATATATCCTCACAGTATGATTCCACTGAAAGCCCCCAGAACGTGATGGTTCACTGAGTTTGTAGAGAATTCACCCACTTCATTATGGCCTCAGTATGTGGTGTTTATCTTTGTAAGTGCTGAATTATCTTCAAGAGCGTCTTCAGTGGCTCATTTACACTCCTTGATGTTTCTTACATGTGGCTGTATTGTTATCGTTGCCACCAAAAAGACTCTTTTGAGCAGCTAGACTGCAGGTGCATGTATGCGTCATGGATGGAGGGAATCTGTTGGCCCAGATACACATCTGTTCTCCACTTCATCAAAACAAGAAACGTGTTTTTTTTGTGTGGGACTGGAGGACCATTTCTATCGTATTATAAGAAATTGTTTTATTGAAATTGTGCTCCAAAAAAAAACAACAAAGCCATGACACAGCAGATGAATATAATATTCATGAGCAGATGAAATAAATAACAATGTAGAATATTTCTGTTATGAGTATGTGTATTTGTAAAGCATACACCATAGATACCTGTTGCATGCATATGCATGAATTCTTGTTTAAATAGGCCTTGAAACTCAGTTTGATGTTTTGCCAATTAATTCAAATATTGCAGCATCTCTGCTCTCTGCTCTTGTTTAAAAGCTGCATCACTGAGTCCAGGCTGTACTATGAAGAAATGGGAGTGTGGTTGTGATGATTGGTAGCTTGTGTTTTATTCCTTTTTGTGCCTTTCATGTGTTATGACAAGTAATTCATACACTGCGACTAAAATTCCCCTGAGCGTATCTGCTTCCTGCATTGAGGGGGACCCCAACCAACACCATTGTACTGTTGATTTTTTACTTATATTAGATTTTTATCTAGTAAATAATTACATTTCCCTGTGGCCTCTGACTAGAAACTGAGCTTCAGGTCCATTTTCTATGGGCAAGCTAAACAAATTTCCTTTCAAATAGTACCCGTTGGCTCAGACTATAAAATGCAGTGCACTGACTGATTGCCGCCCAGATAGTCTTTGATGGTGATCTTATTTGTGATCATGCATTTGTGTTGCATTCATGTGGCAGGGATTCATTGAAGCTAAATACAAAACCTTACATCACACAGATTTCAACTATATAAAGAGATAAAAAGTGAGAAAACCATATATAAACTACTGACTACTCACACCCCGTAGATTAAATCTATTTATTTCTGCTGGTCCATCTAGGTAATGGCATCACAGAGGAGGAAAAGCTTGTGAGGAAGGTCAAATCCAAAGCACGTTCCTCCACAAAACAAGTGGCAGGGAGCCCCTCTTCCACCGCATCCGCAACTTCAACTGCTGTCAAAACCAGTAAATACTTCCAGTCGCCAGTTAAGGAGGAGGAGCCTGACAGTGAAGATGACTTTGACATGGAGACTTCAGCATCATCTGCAGCTAAGGTGGACGTCAAGGAAACAGAGACAGAAGAACGGGAGGAGGACAGTGAGGAAGATGAGGGTGATTGGGAGGAAGTGGAAGGTAAGTGAGGAATCAGCAAAAAAAACATTTAAAACAGTTTTTAAATTTCAGAGAAGGTGAGAAAGTTGGAAAATATTATTTTCACAAGGATTAGTGTGTCATGCGTGTGTCTGTGTCGATCAGAGCTTTCTGGGCCGCTGGGTCCAGTTGAACCACCTGAACCCGTCCTGCCCTCTCAGCCGGTTGAGATAGAGATCGAAACTCCAGAAGTCAGAAAAAGGTAAGGACATTTGTGTAGTGTAAAAACAATACAGTTTAGTTTTTATATTATCATCTGTTTTTAGTATTCTGACCTATTTATTTTTAGTTCACTAAAAGCCACTTTTTAGCGCTGCGAACCATCTTCATTCTACAGACACTCTTCGGCAAAGCAATTATTTTAAAAGCCTTTATTTATTCAGGCTAAGTTAAGATAGCTTATCTTCATGTTCTGAGTGCCTGACAGATATTTTCTTTTCATTTTTTGTATTTCGAGAGCATCTTAAGGCTCCGTGAACGTACTCCATGTGAAACCCAATCTTTTTGTATTTATCTTGAATCTGGAATTGGTCTCTTTGTTTCCTTTTTTAAGTATTATTTTTTGGCTTTTTGCCTTTATTTATGGAGGCTTATCCTCGGGACATGAGGCACCAGCTCTACCGAGTTTAGCTATCCGGCGCCTTGAATTGGTCTATTTCAAACACTGCATCTTCATGGGATATTTTAGAAAGCCATTTCAAGTTAGATTACAATCAGTCCGAGTATGCAACAGCCAATAGATGCACGTTTCTTATATTTATTTTAGAAGTGTGTGTGAGTATACACTTTGGAGAAATGTCTGTCTGTTTTACTCTAACAATCATCATTTGTCATTGGCCAGAAAAAAGAGGCAGGCTGAGTATGAGATGTATCTCAGGCGGATGATGAACCGATACAAGAAGGACGTGCTGATAGACACGCACAAGGTGAAAACTTCTACCGACTTCTCATCGCCGTCTCCTATAATACTGACCTGAAGTCACCACAGTGGGATTTTTGCTCATTGCAAAGCTCTGATTGCTCTCTCAGGTTCACCTAATGTGCCTGATAGCCAGTGGGATGTTCCGCAGCCATCTGTGCAGCGAACCGGACCTGCTGGCCATCACTCTGTCGCTGCTGCCCACCCACTTCGGCATGGTCGCCAAGGAACGCATCGACCAAAACTACCTCTCTGGACTGCTCAAATGGTGTGTGCTCCTTAACATGACACGTGTGTTGTTTGAAGCTGTAACACGGTCTCTTATATTTCCATGTTCTTCTCTCTCTTCCCTCTCAGGTTTAGAGCTACGTTCACCCTCAACCCCAGTCTTCCCTGTGAGGAGCGACCGGACCCCCGGGCTCTGCTGGAGAGGCGGCTGGCCAGCCTGTCTGCCAGAAACCACCAGGAGATGACTCATGTTGGTGTTTTGGCACAAGAATAATACAATTAATGAAGTGAAATTCTACCTTTTGAGTAGACACTCAAAGGTAGAACAAACTGGATGAATAATTAAGCTCCTGAGTGTTTGTGTTTCTGCAGCTGTTCCTTTTGGTCCTGAGGTCTCTGCAGCTCTTCTGCCGATTGGTCTTTTCTTTGCAGCCGATTCCTCTCAAACCCCCGTCAGCCAAGGTACGTCAACACTTATGTCAGTGCAGCAGCCACGCTTAGCCAATGACTGCTTTAAACTGATGTTGTTTAACACGGATATGGTATGTTGTTACATAATAGGTGTTAAAGTCAGATTGGTCAAGTTTGCATTAAGACCACTACTGTCTCGTCGTGCTGACTCAAACTGTAGTTTCCTAGTACTTTTCCTCTAAATATGTATATCAGTCTGTAATGAAGATAATTATTATTATTATTATGTTTGTTCTATAGTCTTTTGAGGCTTCTGTTCTTTTAAACATAATCTAAATATCTTTCTCCTTTCTCCAGGGCAAAGCGGGTAGAACATCTACCGGTGCCCCAGGAAAGAGCAACACAAGCCAGCAAACCTCCAAAACCACCTCCCCTGAGCAGAAGGTTTCTCCCGGCACCAAGAGACCAGCTGGAAGGGGGAAGATCAAGGAAGAGCGAGGAGGAAAGAAAGCAAAGCTGAAAGAAATAAAGGAGGATGCCGAGGAAAAGGACAAGACTATAACATCAGGAGGGCAGAGGCCAAAGAACTCAAAACGTCGCAGCATTGCCTCAAAAGTCAGCTACAAGGAAGAAAGTGACAGTGAACGGGAAAAGGAGGAGGAGCTTAGTGATGAGGAGCAATTTCAGGCAACCAGTGAGGAAGACAGCGAGGATTCAGAGGGAGGGGCTAAATCTGCAAAGGGGAAGAAGGGGAAAGGAAAGAGCAAAGCCAAAGTGACAAACGAGTGTGAGGAAGAAAAAGAAGAGGAAGGAATGATGAGCAACAGAACAAAAAGGAGTGCGAAGAAGAAGGAGGGGCCTAGAGTGGACGAGTGGTTGGAGGTGTATCTGGAGAAAACGTCCTCCTGGGTTTGCTTACACGTGGAGTGCGGCGTCGGGATGCCTCACCTGTGCTCCCAGAATGCAACGCCGCCGGTGACGTATGTGGTGTCAGTGGATGGGGACGGTTTTGTGAAGGACCTGGGGAGGAAGTACGACCCCACCTGGTTGACCACGTCCAGGAAGAGGCGGGTGGATGAAGAATGGTGGGAGGAAACGCTTGAGCCGTTCCTTGGACCCGAATATGAGAGGGACAAAAAGGAGGACAAGGAGGTGAGACATGTAGACGTTCAGACAGAAACCAGTTTAACACGCCTTTATAGTTATTTATAACACCCATCTTCTCTCTGTGTTTCACTCATGTTGGCCACCCAGCTCCAGAACAGGCTGCTGAATAAACCCCTGCCCATCTCAGTGACCGAGTATAAGAACCATCCGCTGTACGCCTTAAAAAGACACCTGCTGAAATATGAAGCTATCTACCCTTCTACCGCCACTGTACTGGGATACTGCAGGGGCGAGCCGGTCTACTCCAGGTCAGTCAGCAATGTAATGCAGTGCAGCCTTATTGGGTTTGGATTTAACGGTGTGAATTTTCAGGTCTTCTTGTTCACTAGGTGTTTGCACACAAGTTTTTTCTCAGCAAACTGGACATGTGATGTGAATCACAGGATGTGTATGGATACACTGACCATTTTTCATAGGCATTCACGTGCTGATCTTAAATATCACCATTGGCATTGCAAACTAAGGCATCATGAAAGATTTCCCAGTTTACCACTGGTATTTGGTCATCAAGTACATTTTTATTTTATTTTTACTTCAGAAGCTGAGAGAAGCACCTGAATGCAGCATGAGTTTTTTGTCTGGGAGGTTGGAGGAGGACATATCTTCATTGGCTGGGTGTGCTGGAAGATCATCTGAATTTTGACAAAGCTAATGATGCCCCGTGTGTCTGAATGAGTGTGGGTATGAGCATCAGTGTCCACCTGGTGGTGCTCTTGGATTAGTTAAACTGTCATGTTTGAGGCTGTGGCATTCACATGTTAATAGTGATCAGATAGATCTGCTAGCACTAAGTTACATCTGCTGTTCACGGTGGTGTTTGTTGGTTGTTCATACTTACTTGCAGAAATTGTGTGTTCCTTATTCTTATCACGTTCGAATCGTTTTCTCTTTAGGGATTGTGTGCACACCCTCCACTCCAGAGACACTTGGCTGAAAGAGGCACGGACTGCCAGAATAGGAGAGGAGCCATATAAGGTGAAAGAGAATATTTTTCTCAAATCTGTTCTAATTTGTTTATCTAATATGTTTTTCCTCTTCCATCTGTCACTTCTCTTCTTTCAGTTAGTTTCTATGTTTGTTTGTTCCTCTTGTTATTTCTGTTCCTCTATAACTTAATTCCACTCTTGCCAAATCGGTCCACCAATTTCTATTGACATGACTTGTTGCAAATATTACAACATAAGAGGAACGACTCCAGGAAGTGTAAACCTCAAAATGAAAACATGGTCACAGTTTATTAATTTAAATGTAACATCCTACTGATGTGCATTCAGCCACCATTCTTCCATATTACTTTTATACTGAAGTGGATGAGTTCTGGTTGATTTGAGCTGTGAAAATGACACACAATCATCTATGGGATTTGCATCCAAACAAGAAAGAAGGGTTGTTTCAAGAGGAAATATACTGGTTTCCCTGCAGTGTAGATCAAAGATATACTGTAAAGCAGGACACAGGTAATATATGTCTCAGAATTGAAAACTTAAATGGAGGAGGATTCAAATTACTGTTTTGCTGTATGACTGAACTGAGTAGATAATGACATGTCATGTATCATCGCGGCACCGTCTACCTCTCTTTCAGATGGTTAAGGGCTTCTCTAATCGTTCCCGCAAAGCCCGGATGGCGTCTGAGCAGAAGGAAGAGAATGACTTGGCTCTGTTTGGGGAATGGCAGACTGAAGAGTACCAGCCACCTATTGCTGTGGATGGGAAGGTAACCGCCTTTGTGGACTGGAATGATACATGGAAGGAAACAGGGTCACTGTTGCAGCAGATAAATTGGAACATGGATTTAATAAACAAGCAGTACATTCAGAAGAAGTCAAATGTGTGTGTCTGTGACTGTTCCCTTCAGGTTCCCCGTAACGACTATGGTAACGTCTACCTGTTCAAACCCTGCATGATACCGGTGGGCTGTGTTCACCTCAGGCTGCCTAACCTGAACCGCGTGGCCAGGAAGCTGCACATGGACGCCGCACCTGCGGTCACAGGCTTCGACTTCCATGGAGGATACTCGCACGCTGTGTAAGACAACAAGAACGACCTCCTGCTTGGAGTTAACACAAGAATGTGATCAGTACAGGAGCACATCAGTGATTTTAGCTGAATTTTATTTGTGTTCTTGTTTTTTCTTGACATTGTTTTTTATCTAATATAGGATTTTTTTGTTACCTCTGTAAAAACACAAAATATAATTTCTTTCTATATACTCTCCATACTTAGATCAGTTCCTTTCTAAGTTTAGCTGTGTTGTTCTCAATGAGCAAGTTTTCATGTCTTATATTTGTTTTGATGAGGACGTATTGTAAAAACTGCTGCTGTTAGTTCTGTTGCATGCTCAGGAACCTTTCCACCTTTTCATTCATTCTCTCAGGTAAAACTAGTCCTTTTGTGTGTGTGTTTCAGGACTGATGGTTACGTTGTGTGCGAGGAGCATGAGGAGATTCTCAGAGCGGCCTGGTTGGAAGATCAACATCTTCAGAAACAGAAGGAGCACGAGGTTTGTGGGTAGAAGGGTGACTGGCTGACTGACTGACTGACGACTGACTGGCTGACTGACGACTGACTGGCTGACTGAAGTTCTATGATCATGCAGTTATGCTTACTTAGCTTATTTTCAGGTTAAAGCATAATCAGTATTTAAAAACCACCACATCACCTTTCCTTCTCCTTTACTCTCCAGAAAAAAGAAAAGAGAGTGATCTCCAACTGGACTCTGCTGGTGAAGGGGCTCCTGATCAGAGAAAAGCTTCAACAGCGCTACGGCAATAAAAAACAGGGACTGGAGAGCCTTGAGGAGACTGGTGGGCTTTCGTCAGATGAGGAGGTGGTTGCGGGTGGAAGTCCTTCAGCGAAGACGGCGTCTGAGACTCTGGCCATGTCTTGGCCACAGAATAGACAGGCAGACGAGGAGGCAGGGAGCATCAGCGGACTGAAGAAAAGGACAACGACAAAGCGAGAAAAGAGAGGACAAGAGAAGCATATGTTCCCCTTTGAGAAAGCGTGATGTCGGAGACCCAAAAGTACACATGATATGCAACTGCTCATGTTATTTTGTTTGGAAGATGTTCTCATACCTTGAAAGCAGGATGGTGTGTGCCTCAGGTGGGACAACTTTAGGAATCAACTTGAGCTAGTTAAGTTATCCCTGGAACTTCCGCTGTAACATTATAAGCAGCAGAGGACGGAAGAGGAGGAGGAAGAAGTGGATTGTTTTGCAGTGAACTGATCTGCCAATCGATCCGTTTGTGCCGGTGGTGATTATTCATGCATTAAACCTGCACACTCCCATTAGCTCATGTACTCTGCTGTTAGCTTTTTCTCTGAAAGCTTAGTAGAAATACAGTACTTAAATGAGTAAATACAATACCCCGAGTACCAACAACACTACAAACAACACAGGCTAATAAAGTTATGTTTTATTGGCTTGTAGTTGCTCTGCTACCTGCTACTGTTTCCTTTCATCTGATTCCATACAAGCATGTTTCCCTTGATTTGCCACCATGTGACAAGCAACTGGACCACATCCATTGTTGGCTGGACTGTACACTGTGTGACCTGAAAATGGAAATAGAAACTTGTTCTGTTGTTCTTTTCTGTCAGGTGGTTGTCACATTTTTTAGGAACTAGCACAAACGGCCATGTTTTGTTGTGATCTAAGAGAGATGGAAGGAAGCACATTTGGAGCATCCAACCCATCACTTGAGGTTTAAGCAGGAAATGTGCAGTTATGAAGTTGTTAAATGATTTCTTAGCTCACACAGCTCTCTGTCTTGAGTTCTCAAAAATACTGTACTTCCCCCTTTTCTCTCTTTCCTTTTTGGGCTGCTACAATCATGGAGGTTCACTTGTTCCTGCTGTCTTCTGTATCAGCTCTCACATTCAGCCTCTTACTCATCTCTTTCACAGTTTTGTCACTGTTTCACACCTTGTGTCTCTGTACGTGTTTGTACACAGCAGATGACGGCAGTATTTAAAATGGTTAATCGCTGTGGTGGAAAGAACGTTTTCTAAGAATTGTTGAAATACCAGTAAAAAGCTAAAACAATATTAAATAGATTTTGTAATCTGTTTGCTTTTGTTACATTTACTTATGTATTTAAAACACATTTTTAAATGATCATCTCTAGCATAAAAAATATGACCAATTCTGTGATGAAATGTATGACCATGACCCTAATATGACAAAAAGTGAAATTTCAATAATTGTAAATTATTTGTGACTGACCTGTCCAGGGTGGATGGATCGATGATTAGATTTGTGACTTTTTTGCTCAGTACCTTGCAGTGAACCTTGCAGTGAACTTTCACTCAAAGTACAGTGTAAACTAAAGAATATTTTGAAGTAATACCTGTGTATTTTTTCACCAGTGACAGCTGAACTGTGAAAGATATTATGTGTGCATAAATACCGAATGTTAGCTGAGATTCTGATATATCTTCCGCCTCAGCAATTCAAAACCAATTACCAATGCTTTAACCCCAGGGGGCCCGGCCCACTGTTTCAAGCAGGCGAGGGTAATGCATTGTTTATAGAACCACTGGCCTTTACCTTCATAGCTAATAAACTTTGAGTGCAATATTTCCATCCAGTTGAGAGCTGCAGCATCAGCACTCTCAGGCCAAGCTGAGCCAAGCAAAGTTGCACAAAGAGCAGTTTAGACCTGAACTAATATATATATATATATATATATATATATATATATATATATATATATATATATATATATATATATATATATATATATATATAGTAAATATACAGGTAAATTTTGAATTTGTCATAAGAGGTTCTATATATGTGAGGTATTAATGTAATGGTGTACATTAGAATAAATACACCACGTTTAGGTGCATCATTTCATGAAGATAAATGACATTTTTCCTTCTCATGTTTTATCATATGTGTGGTACATATATGGTACACGTACAGTACACTGGAAAGTAATATAAATTAATGAAAAACAAACTAAAGGTCAATCCTTGTTACTGTAAGGGGAATTTTAATATTGAATGAACTCCTATGATACATCCTGTGGGTCTAATCATTTGTAAGTATTTTAAAGATGTTTGATTCTTGTTATCTGCTGAAGTATGAATAGACAGCACTAATGTGCTGCATGTGCTAGGTAATAGAAGATGGCATGGGAAACCAAGGAACCTATAAAAGTGAGAAACACGGAAGTGACGTCATGATAAGACCTCTAACCGTCGATCTTCCGCCTACCAGCCAAGCTGAGAGTCGCTCCGATTTCCCCACACAAAAAACATTTCTGGTTGTCAACGCAGGCAGAGCCGACGCTTCCCCGAGAGGTAAATACCACAGATTTGAACCAGTGCGATTTAATGCAGCAGTTGTATAAATTAGTCTGTTTCCTCCCGAGTTCCAGAGGGCCTTGTTTACATCTCAATCCCCGGGCTAGAGTGGGTGAGAGGCGGCGGCAGAACGGGACACAACGATAAGGGGGTGGCTAACAGCGCTAGCTCTCATGTTGTAATTTATTCTTAGAGAACACAATTGACTATGTTTCAAAAGCTGTTGCTAGTGTCCTCTGAAAGTACCCAACTATTTAACTCGCCGGAGTCATGTGTTTGGCATGCCGTTACTTTGCTGCTGAATTTAACTGCTACGCTAACCAGTAAGCTAATCCGGCTAACGGTAAATTTGCCAGCCGTTCTGTGGATTTGTTTTTTTTTTATGTCGGAGTCGGACCAAAATGCCAGTGTCCAGCTACAACCAGGCCATTTTTTACGTCGCTTAATCTCTTCCGGAACCTCGTACTTCCCATCCCCCAAGATGAGCTATCAAACCTGTGCTGCTGAGTCGCGGTGATACATTAGCCTAGCAAGATGTGTGTCACCCAGTTGGTTGCCTATTTTTAGCCCGGACCGGGCGGAATGCGAGCATTCGTCTGTCGCGGGGCTGGCACCGGAGCCGGCTGCCATGCTTTCGCGACTAACTTTGGGGTTTTTTTTAAACCCATGTGGGTAATTTGCGAACTCACGTTAGATTCGTGGTGCCAGCAAACTACTTTGATCCAGTGATCTTGACCAGAGTAGAAGCAATCACGAAATACGCCTTCTTATGGTGAGGACGTGACCAATCTTACTTTTCGGTGTGTCACCAAGTTACCTACACTTGAGGTTTGTCTGTTTTCCTCACCCTCAAAGCTAAAGCATCTTCAGCTAATCCACTAAACCTTGTCTTAAGCCTTAACCCATTGTGTCCACCAAGACGTTTTATTGATCAGATCAACACTCTAATAGCATAAAAAATATATACAGGATATATGTGCAAGAAGTTGCTTAAAATCATGTTTTTATGAAGTTCAGTCGAAAGCTAGGAGCAGAAATGCAGTTGAAGTAGAGACACAGTAAGAGATGCAACCAGACTAACAAACAAAATACGGTGTGGAAGGAAGTATGGGAAAGGATTTGAATTTGTTCATAGCATTGAAGAACAACGAGTCAAATGGCAAGTAGGGTAGGTGTATCTGAGAGCTGATGAATTGTACAGACTGGGAGGGACCTTGACTGGTAGAGAGTCACCAGTGTTGAGAACATTTTACATGGCTGGCTTTGGAAAAAAGGTAGAATTTAATATTTAAATGGGATCAGAATTATTCTAGAAAAAATCTGTTTGTTAGTTGGTACACAATACCACACAGTCAGTACAAGATTATTATTTTTTTACTTTCTGCAATTTTGAATACAGACGTGCGTCTGTAGAAAGTATCCTCATCCTCAGCAAATCACAATCACCTCCCCAGTATTGATAATGCAGATGGTTGGGCTCCCTGTCAATGACCACATCTGTTTTAGTTTTTTCTTCTTTGTGACATTATTTGACTGTATAGTTATTTGGAGATTCCCTTCACCCATACATGTTTGAGAAGTCAGTAGATAAACAGCTGAGAATAGTGGGGATTCATTACATTGCAGTACTGTCTGTAAACACATATTCGCCACGTCAGCCAATGAATTAATCGCTTAACCGATCTGAAACTGAAAATGCTATTGTTTCTCAAAGGTAATGACACACACACGCACACACATTAATACGCACATCTCGTTCCTGCTAAAACTTAACTTATGTGGGGGGAAATACATGTAAAATCCGAGTCTGACATTGAGGAAATCCATGAAAAAGTTATGGCGGTCTTTTGTTTGTTTATGTTGAATGGAAGTTAAATATTAATATTATATTGGAATTTTGCAACAATTTGTGATGGCAAACTGATTATCTTTGTATTTTGTACCAGATAAGACATTTCAGTACGCTTTACAATTTACAACCATTTATTCTGATCCAAGACCCCTCAGACCAGAAAATCAAACCCAACTAAATGTCTGTGGTCCAGGCTCAGAACAAAGGTGGACTATGCTTGTACTGTACTGTACTGGAACATCCCTGCAATGCCAGATCAGATGAGTCGGTGCTTTTAAAAACCCACATGTACAGACTGGCATTTGTATACTATATCTAGTTTTTTAATGTTATTCATTTACCTTTTGTGGTTTTGATAGGAGCATATAAATAAACAAAATGATTATACAACTAAGTGATTCATTGGTGGATCTAGAACATTGACAGATTAATTCATAATTTAAAATTCATAAAGTCAAGACATAAATTCTAATATTGCACTCTTAATCTTACACTTGATGTATATAGATTTGGAATTACATGAGATTTGGGGGGGGGGGAGCAATAATCTGCTGGAATAATCAACAACTTTGATCATGTGTGTTTTCTTTCCCCTCCTCTTTTTCCTTAATTACTCCAATTCTTTCTCTTCCTTTGTCTCTCTCTTTCTTATTCCTTCATTCTTTTAAGTCTTTTTTTTCCTCCTCAGATTACTGCATAACCAGCTTTCCAAATGAGTGACGGGGAGTGTGACTTCTTCTGCTTCTTCCGCTGCTGCTGAGCGCGTTCTCTACGCGCCTCAGGCAGCCGGTAAGGCAGGGGGTCTCTGAACAGTAAAAACAAGAAGGTGGAAAAGGGCACAGAAGAGACGGGGAAGAGGAGCTTCAAACAAGCCATTTCAGCCAATTAAACCATTTGGATCCGACGGGTAGGTGGGCTGTCTACCTGTCCGGGTGGTTGATTCAACTGACTGGATGTCTGTGGACATGAACAGCCAGGCGTCGGACAGCAATGAGGAAGACTTTGGGGTGAATTCTGAAGAAGAGGAAGATGAGGACGATGGAGGGGAAGAGGATGATCAGGGCGACATTGCAGCCTACTATGAGGGCGTGGCCAGTGACGTGGAGCAACAGGGCGCTGACTCCTTTGACCCGGAGGAGTACCTGTTTACCTGTCTGACCTACAAGGAGAGTCAGAGGGTTTTGATAGAGGAGGTTAACACTGTGGCTGCTGCACTGAAGGTGAGTGTCTGTAGTTGGGTTGTGTCCTCTGCTAGCAGAGCTGAGCAGCTCCAAGAGAAGCAGTTGTTTCTTGATGGCTGCAGGGGAAACAAGGGAGCATTTCTCCCAGTTATATTAATGGATTTGAATCGTTGACTAAAATGAGCCGTTGATGTCTGGCCTGTGGTAATATGCAAACGTAACCCTAGATATGTTCCTCATTCATCTAATATTGACTGTACAGTAACAGCTTAAAGTACAAAGTCATCAAAAGGGAAAGTGAGTGCCTGACATACAGCACACTTCAGTTTTCTAGGCTGGTAATCAGAACAGATTTTTTAATGGATTTGACTATAGAATAAAATGTTTTCCTTTCTTTTCCTATATTCAAATGTATTTTGTCTTGCCAGTGATCAGTAAAGCAAAATGTATTTGATTTATAATCCTATTAACATAAGCAAAGCTTCTCTTTACCTGTTAAGTAGCTGTATTTAGCAAACAAGTATTTTACTGAATTATAAAGGAAATTCATTGATTTCCTTTTCTTTTGGTGACAATGAAATAATTGTTTCAGTACATTTCTGTTTTTATTTTGTTGGGAAGTTATTTGTTCTGTAGTAAAAGTAAACCATGCATTTTTATAGTAGGTTTACATAAGCAAAATTTCAAGTCGGCAAAATCCCTTTTCACTGAAGTAACCATTCAGTGCTCTGTTCTGTCTGTCTCAGGTTTTGCCAGCGGTAGCAAAATTGATCCTGGTGCATTTGCACTGGCAGATTACACAAATACTGGACAGGTATGTCTTTTCTGTTACTTCCCCACTCCTGCCTTTTTCATAAATCCTTCTCCCCCTTTTCCCATTTTTGTTCTCAATTCTCTTTTACATTTCACCTATATCTTCTTCTCCTCACTCTCTTTACCTTATCTTATTATCATTTCTCTCCCATTTTTCTTTCACTCCCCCTCTGTTGCACTACAGTTTTATATTTGTATGTTGCTTGTGTATAATCCTTCTTTCTGTCCATGTCCCACACAGATATAAGTCCAACTCGTCGTTGCTGTTGTCAGATGCTCTGGTCCAGCCCAGCAGCACCTGCAGATCAGTCACTGTGAGTAACAGACCTCCTTCCATAGATGAGGGCTTACTCCTTGGACTTAAGCACATATACTGTTTACATGATTTCTCTTCAGTTTTTAATATATTATTCATCATATCTTGTTGTCATCTGGTTGCAATAATGCAGCAGATCCACTAGTGGTAAAAATACAAGTGATTAATCGATTAGTTAATTGACAAAAGAATGGCCATTATAGGCATTGATTTATCTGTTAATGTCATTTATTAGGATAATAGAATATCCTGGTTAAAGCTAGTATTCTCTGCTTTTCTCAGTTTCTCTGCACTAGGGTTGAAGGGTTAAAGTCATTTTAAACACATAAATGTAGTAACATGAATATTATTTGTTACTTTATATGCTAAGCAAACAGTTGATTTTAATTTTGGATTAATGTATAGCAGCACTACTTCTGTGGATTTAGCTGGTCATTTTTGTTCCTTTTTGTAAATCAAGCTTTGCATGTAGCACTTCGACTAGCTCTCCAGTGCAGTCTGTGTTTGATGCCATGTTCGTGTGTTTCAGGCCCCTCAGTCCCTCCAGTGTGGTGTGTGTCTACAGGTCGTACGGAGAGACTCCCTGTTGGCGCTGCCTTGCCAGCACTCATTCTGCAAAGCATGCTGGGAGCAGCACTGCACTGTCCTGGTTAAAGATGGCATAGGAGTGGGTGAGCAGAGTGAATGTGTGTGTGTTTGCGTGCTCCTGTGTAGTCATCAAAGCTGGTATTACAGCAGGTGAGTCACACTTTGTTTGATGTGATCTCCCAAGTATCTGTTTGTCTGCCCTTTTATTTGTGGGTGTGGGTGGGTGGGCTCAGGGTTTCCTCACGGGTTCAGCCTCTGATACTTTTGGAAGTTTATATTAGCCTACGCTTTCCTGCCAGACCAGCAGGGTTTGCAGTCTTGTATTTAGTTTAACCAGGCAAGCTTTATCAGTCACTAAGGCCATGTCCACACGTACTTGGGTATTATTGTTATTATTATTATTAAACAGCATTTAAGGTCACTGAAAATGAAGCTGTCATAAAACTCTTGCCAGGGTGAAGATTTTCGTGAACTCTATTTTCAGTGTTGATATTGTGACTCGTAACGTCAGTGTGACATAAATACATTGAACGATGGCTGTGATCAAATAACCTTGCAAGATTTTTTTTTACGTGTTTTCACACAAATGTACAGTTATTCTTGCTTAGAAGTATAGAAGAGGTTATAGGATTAAAATGGAGCCAGAGATCAGCATTTCTGCCTGAAAGGGGGAATTCTGTTGCATCTCCAGCTGCTGATCGACACCATGTTGATCAAAATCCAATTTTCACTGGTGCGCAAAGAACTTTGGGATAATTTGGGAAAAGAAGGCCACATTTCTCGGCCTTGACGACCCGCTGTGACGCATTTGGTCTTCAAATGTAGCCTCCAAACGATGCGGCCGCTGAATCGGGACACAGCTTGTATCTGTGTGGTAAAGTGCATACAGTTTACAGACTCCCCGTCCTTCAGAGTCTGTGAGCATACTTGTATGCAGTAACCCATATGTGTGACCCTGAGGCACATCTCATAGGCTTCCTGATAAAAGTCAGTCCACGTAATCGAGTCACTCTGAGCCTGATAAATGTGTCTCTATCAGCTGTACGAAGGACACGTTTATGATGAAAAATGACCCCGAGCCAGTTTCTGGGTACTGTAACACTAGAAACCAGCCGGCATAAACCACACACAACTGGAGGAACTTTCACAGACCAACTTAAAATGATGGCTGTTGTTTACTGGTGGATTATTACACAAACGGCAGCCTTTGTAGTGCAGTGTGCTTACATGTTGCCTTTCTTTACCCTGTGAGATTCCTAACTCTTTGTAATTAATGTATATATGTGTGTTATTTCAGGTATCTCATGTATGGCTCAGGAGTGTTCCCTGCAGATGCCAGAAGACTTTGTAATGCCGCTGCTGCCAGGAGAGGAGCTGAAGGACAAATACAGACGCTACCTCTTCAGAGACTACGTTGAGGTGTGTGTGTGTGTGTGTGTGTGTGTGTGTGTGTGTGTGTGTGTGTGTGTGTGTGTGTGTGTGTGTGTGTGTGTGTGTGTGTGTGTGTGTGTGTTGTGTGTGTGTGTGTGTGTGTGTGTGTGTGTGTGTGTGTGTGTGTGTGTGTGTGTGTGTGTGTGTGTGTGTGTGTGTGTGTGTGTGTGTGTGTGTGTGTGTGTGTGTGTGTGTGTGTGTGAGTGTGTGAGTGAGTGAGTGTGTGAGAGTGTGAGTGTGAGTGTGAGTGTGTGAGAGTGTGAGAGAGTGAGAGTGAGTGAGTGTGAGAGTGAGAGTGAGAGTGAGTGAGTGAGAGAGTGAGAGTGAGTGAGTGTGAGAGTGAGAGTGAAGTCCGTTTGCCCAGGGTTAAGATCTGCATTGACAGAAAATGTCAGAGGCATGTGGAAAGGGAGTGAGGAGGAGAGCTTAAACCCATTAGCCCCTTGTGGTCTTTCTTGAACAGGTGAATAACAATACCCCTGTTACTCTAATCCACAGAACACACTCTTCAGTTTCCCCAGCTCATATTTGGGGGTTACTTGACCTTTTTTAAAACTCACCTCAATGCTAAAGTTGATCCAAGGCAACTTCCAGCAAGTTGTATCTAGGATCATATTCATTGTTGACAACATGAACATATGCATCGTGACGTGTGTTACTTTGTCACCCTCTCTCCGCCCCGCAGAGTCACTTCCAGTTGCAGTTGTGTCCCGGTGCAGACTGCCCCATTGTCATCAAGGTGCAGGAGCCCCGGGCGCGCAGGGTGCAATGTAGCCGCTGCAGTGAAGTTTTCTGGTAGGACGCACAAAAACGGCACACAGTTTCAGTTCAACACTGACAATTTCACAAAATAATGTTTTACTGTGTCTCTGTTATGGTCAAGTTGTATTGCCTGCCTGCTGGCTTTATAACAGTGTTGTTTTCGTTTATCTCATTGACTCTGAATGTTGATGTTTATTTGTTATCCTAAAGCAGTTTCAGCTCTTTGTATCTTTCCTTTCGGCATAATTGTAATGTCCTGTTAAGTTTTGGTTCAGAGAGAGAGATTTGAGTGCTGTTTTGTTTTTGTCTCCCTTTCTCTGTCTTAGTTTTAAATGCCGTCAGATGTACCACGCACCCACAGACTGTGCAACAATCCGGAAATGGCTGACCAAATGTGCAGATGACTCGGAGACGGCTAACTACATCAGTGCGCACACTAAAGATGTATGATGGATCTATATATTTATACACATGCATATAGTCGCATACACAAGCACCGGTGTGTCAACATACTTATACACATACTGTAGTTTTGTACTTTGACAGTTAAAGTGAAAACGCATAAAATACATGTTGCTTATTATCTGTAATAAGGGGTGTAATCTGTCACTTTACCTAATTTAATGTTTGTATGTGAAATTCTCCTCTAGTGTCCTAAGTGCAATATCTGCATTGAGAAGAATGGAGGGTGCAATCACATGGTGAGTCAGATATGAAAATCTCCTTTTCCAGAACACAGGAAATGCTAAAAATATATTCAGATCCGGAGAGCTGAAGTCTTCAACTTGCATATTTTGACACTTGTTTAGCACACTCTTGGACATATGTGTTACTGGTATGTGCATGCATCTTAGAAATTGTAGGATAAAAAGTATCATACAGCTTCTAAGATGAATGTATTGCAAAGCATTTGTTTTAAGTCAAACAGTAAATGGGTTTTCTTTGAAAATATTCAGCTACTGATTTGCTCAGATTTAATAGCATGTGACTTACATGGTTGTTTTGTCAGGTTTCTGGTTCGTTAATTTGACTTTCTCCTGTGTCTTTGTTTATTTCAGCAATGCTCCAAGTGCAAACACGGTAAGAGGATTGTCTCAGACTTTCACACTTCCAGTATGATCTAATGTTGTATGAGCTCACTGTCCTCGGAGGCCCGTGTTAAGCCACTGGGTGGATGGCTTAACACGTGACAGGAACAGAAGTCAATAACTCACCAGCCTCTTTATTAATTTGATTTGGCCACCGAGATAAGGAAAGTGGTTTAAATGGAGAATATATTACCAAGAGCAGCCCGCATATCAGCCAGTTAAGACAGGCTGTCAACTTAAATATCCAATTGTAGGATTCTGTGATATCTAGCAGTGAGGTTGCAGATTTCAAACAAATACGATGGCTGACATGAAACCTCAAATGGCCCTATGTAGAACCGGTGTTTGGTTTGTCCGTTGACTACTGAAGAAACATGGCAGTGCAACATTGCAGAGTCCGAGCCCTCTTCGTTCCCTCTAGCTCACTCGACCACCGCTGCGCCCTCACTGCCTCCCTCCCGCTCACTTGCTTGCAAATCAAAGCAGGAGAGGAAGGGTGACTTTTGAATGCTGTGCACTGGCCCTTTAAGCACAGAAAAGATTTTTCTTCGGCCGGTCTATGGTACAAACACCTACTGTGTAATGCATGTATGTAGTAGGGAGTCCATGAATGTGTGCTTTGTGTGTCCTGAAAGACTTCTGCTGGATGTGTCTCGGTGACTGGAAGACTCACGGCAGTGAATACTACGAGTGCAGCCGCTACAAAGAAAACCCTGATATAGTCAACCAGAGCCAGCAGGCTCAGGCCAGAGAGGCCCTCAAGAAATACCTCTTCTACTTTGAGAGGGTGAGTTCTTATGGATCCCTGCTTGTGATGCTTGAAAGTAAAGTAAAGGGCAAACATTTTGCAAATAAGGTGTTTATATCTTCCCTCTGAACACAACCCCCTTCCTAGGTTTACGTTATTTTTTGTTGTTGTTGTTTCTACCCAAATGCTGAGACTGGTGGAGACATCTGTGGAACTTAATGGGATTTAACGTCTCAAAACCCTGCTTTTATATAAACTAGAAACAGATGAAAGATTATTTCATTTTCAGATTTGAGGGAGATTAACGCATAACAGATTTTGTCCTCCACTCTTTAGGGACATTTGTGTCCAAAGCCAATCTCAGGGCAAAAAATATCACAACACACTGCTGAAAGTTGTAACAAGAACATTTTATCAACACAGCCAAGCTTCTGTCCAGCATAGCTCTCTAGATCTGCAGGAGAAATATTTGTATTTGTCTGTATTTCCTGTTTTATTTAATTTTTTAAAATCTTAATCCCACCAGTGGGAGAATCACAACAAGTCTCTGCAGTTGGAGGCTCAGACGTACCAGAGGATCCAGGAGAAGATCCAGGAGAGAGTGATGAACAACCTGGGAACCTGGATCGACTGGCAGTACCTGCATAACGCTGCAAAGCTACTGGCTAAGGTACTCTCACACTGATAAAATATCAATGAGCCTTTCTTTATTTCCACACATTCTGATTTTGAACATTATCCAAACTTCCTGTCTTGTCTTTTCCAGTGTCGCTACACACTGCAGTATACGTACCCTTACGCCTATTACATGGAGTCTGGCCCACGCAAGAAACTGGTGAGAAATAAACATCTCTACACAGAATTGTTTCACATTAACCAGTTCTTTTGAATGTGAAGTCTCAGGAACACCTTGAGGAAATGTCTTCAAATTTGGAAAGACTGTACACTTAGACTCAAGCATGAACTGACTGGAATATGGTGGTCATGGTATTTTTGACCTCACAACACACATTTTTGGCCATAACTCCAGAATTTATATGCTAAAAATCACAATTTAACACAAATGTCAAATAGGATAAAATTACAAAAGTATGACATTTTGGACAAACGTGTATGTAAACAACAACTTGACTGGTTGGCAGAGGCACACAAAAGCAAGACAATAAACTTGTAGGTCATCTGTCCTCTACAGTTTGAGTACCAGCAAGCTCAGCTGGAAGCCGAAATAGAAAACCTGTCATGGAAGGTGGAGCGGGCCGACACCTACGAGAGGGGAGTGGTGGGAGGCGAGGGGGAGCTCAGTGCCAGCGACAGAGGGGTAAGATCAGATCGAATGAATCTATTGTTGTGATGTTTGATACAGACATTCATGTCTCCCTCAGGATGATTTATAACTTGGTTTGTGACTTAATGCTTGCAAAACTAACAAAGGTCCCATAAGCATTAGCTGCCCTTTGTATTTCGGAAATGTTAGCATGCTAAAACTAAGATAGTAAATATTATACCAGCTATTATAACATTGTCATTGTGAGAGTGTTAGTTTGCTGCGATGAGCATTTATCTCTAAGCGCCACTGTTTACATAGTTGTAGACTCCGTTTCTGTTTTAAAAAGTAAGGAATTGTGAAGGAAGCTAACTGATTCCAAACTTAAAAAGGTAACTCAATGCTTTCTTTGAGAAAATGTCGTCAACAATAACTAATATTTCATCTGTTTTTACAGGATCTGGAGAATCAGATGCACATTGCTGAGCAGAGGCGACGCACGCTGCTGAAGGATTTCCATGACACCTGAAGCTCTATCGCAACTGCAAAGCACCAGCATCTCCCTCCTTAGTTCCTCCCTTTCTTCCTTGCCTCCTACCGTTGCTTCCTTCCATGACCAGCCCTCGGTGCAGTCACACGGACTCCTCCTTTTGCTTCTCTATGCTCGCTCATTTGCTTCTTTCTTTCCTTCTTTCCCTCGTCTCACTCCCATAGTGCTGCAGGGGCACAGAATGGCACGATTGTATCTCTTTCCTCCTCCCATCCTCACCCTCATCTCATTTACATGTTTTGGCTCCAGAGCGTCACATTCTCCATGGTTACAGCTTTTCAAATCTGATCATTAAGGTCAAATTTTGAGGTGAGGTCATGTGTGTGTGAAAACAGTAGGCATGCTTTAAGAAGCATTAACAAGCTGGCACGAGCAGCTAGAAGCAACAGGTTTGCTGTTGAAAAGAGTCAGAGCAGTTACATTATTCCTGTGATGCTGGAATAATCATTAAAGAGAGAAAAGGTAAAATGATGCAGAAGCTTTGTTGTTAAGCAGGCAAGGAAGATGTGGGAGATGGAATAGTTTTCTTTAAAGAGGCTGCTGATTGTGGATCTGTATTTGGTGGTTTCACATAAACCATAATGACTAGTGGGGCACTGGCTGGCAGTTGTGACTTTAGTACTTACCATAGAAATAGAATAGAACTGTACACTCAAATTTGATTTTCTGAGCACATTTAAATTTCAGTTGCCTCTTCATGGCTGCAAACGTTTAATTGACATAAATTAATAGGACATTGATAACAACAAGATGAAGTAGTTATGGAAGGTTAAGTGGAAGAAGCCATCCACCACTTCTGGAGGAAACGTCTTACTGTCACTGCCCTGGCTTTTTTTAACAATCTATATCATCAACCAGGACATGTGCAACTTCAATGAGAAATTCACAATGGCAGTCTATGGAGACCTTTCATTGGAAATGTTTTTTTTTTAATACTATGTCATAAACGTGTAAATGGTGTGTTTACTGTGGAAAAATAGTGACCTCAATCCAAATACTCCTTGAATTAAACAAAACACAGTATTTTCCTACTTATAATGCATGTTCATATAAACAAAGTACTAAAGAAGAAGATGAATGTGTGTTTTGAATGACAACTTTTTTTTAGATTTTGTTGCCAGGGTTTCACAATAAACACACCTCCCCCTCCCGTTGTTAGTAACTAACCTGACTTACTGCAGCTACTCCTGCCAGCAAATAGTTGCTATTCATTATGGTTGAAGTTAAACTAACTGAATTACTTTGAACTGTTTTTGTCTATTTACATTCTCATACTGATGTTGTTGTTTGATTGTGTTGAGCTAGCATAGATCCAAACCCGTGTGAATCAGATCTTCTCCATAAAAATCTAACATTTGCACCTCCACTGATCAGATGATGAACTTAAGTGTGATCTCTGCCATTCATGCACACTACAGCACCCACCCACGGACACTGACATAGCATTTGCACGCAAATACCACGCACGCGTTGACACACTCATGCTCAAACACTCCGCTGCAGAACAATAAACCTTATAGTTGATTTGTCTCCTTCCCCCATCTTGTGATCTCTTCTCTTTCTCTACATTCATCCCCTCACTTTATTTTGCGCTTTATTTTTTTCCTTTCTTCCTGCTCACATTGTTCACTTCTCTTCTGGAAAATGGCTGTTGATAGATAGATCGTTTAAAAAAAAAATGAAGAAAAAAAAATACAAAAAAATGTTGTAATTTTCAACGGTTGTACATTAATACAGAAATAGAGTTACTGAGAGTTTTTAAAACCAGACCCTGTCTCTCGCGTGTTCATTACACACGCACATACACACTTCCAATTTAATTTGATAGATAGTAATAGGTGTTTGTCTTGAGTAGTGTTTTTTTTTACAAGATGAAATGTGATGAGTTAATAATATATAAATATTTCCAACCCTCTTTCTGGGAACTTCATAAAGAGGTTCAACTTCTAAATTTTAGGAATAACAACTTTAAAAAAAAAAACAGACTGTAAACTGATTTTTGCAGAATAAACCACTGACTTTGTGTTCGTAACTACTATCTATGGTATTTGGACTGGAGATCTATATTTGCCACATCCAACACCTGTCATGTAGGATGGGAGCAAACGCCATTTTACATATTAGCCGTTGCATATTATTTTTCTGGACAGTCACTGCTGCGCTGGCACACGCTGCAGAAACCCACGGCACCTCTGACATCAGATCGCCATCTATTTTCTCACAGGGTGTCTTCTACAGCCTAATATGGTTCAGTGTGCTTGTGTGCCAAGATGGTGTTAACTACCCCACTTCTCTGGCTGACCTCAAGTGCGTGACCCAGTTCAGCCTTCAAACAGTATAACATGGAGTGTGGGGTGGATTGCACCCTCAAGTGTTTATTACAAAGCAGGGCAAGGAGGCACCTCCTATTATAAAAGCTCATGGTCGTATAATGCGTTGTGTTCCGATAAAGTGTGACTCATTTTGTATTTATGACCTCTGTAAAAACCGATTAACTGCTTTCCAAATGACAGGCCAGAATACAGTGTGATATAATTATTGGAAATGCAATATATTTTAGTTGCACATTTTAAAATCCCAGTGGCAAGATCAAGGGAACGCTTGTTTGTTTTAACAATGGTGGAGAGTAATTAAGGACATACATTTGGACTTTACTTTATGCTACTTCATACTTGACTACATTTCAGATGAACATATTGTACTTTTTAATCTACTATGTTGATTTGTAAATTTTAGGTACTAGTTGGGCCTGCTTTACAGATTATTATTACAAAATACAATCAACTAAGAAATGTCATACATATTCTCATTGCATAAACTGCCCAGAAGTATATAAAGTAGTTACAGTGGCCTCTTAAAGTAACCATTCTGCATAATCAATACATTTACCTTTGGTTCTTACGAAATGTATTTTAATGGTAATACTTGTGTAAGTATGTTTAATTTTGAATGCGTTACTTTTAATGCTTACTTGAATTTGAGTTTAAGATCTGAGCACGGGTCTCGAGTCTGTGGCCATTGTGATCAAAAACGAGTAGTCGGGTCGACCGGACGTGACGTAGTGTCGGAAACGCTGTCAGACGGGCTGCACGTGTCTACGGGAGCAGGAGAAAGAACATGACCGCACACTTGTGGTTGGCAAAGAGGCCCGAGGAAAAACATCTAAGCGTTC
Source organism: Chelidonichthys spinosus (assembly GCA_029853015.1). Classification (NCBI taxonomy): domain Eukaryota; kingdom Metazoa; phylum Chordata; class Actinopteri; order Perciformes; family Triglidae; genus Chelidonichthys; species Chelidonichthys spinosus. The sequence goes on from CM056829.1 coordinate 11,340,632, forward strand.
GTATCAGCGTTTTCCGTCCAGTTTGCGGCCGTTAACGGACCCTCGGACGGCGGGACTCTTCCCGGCTCCTCGGAGGCGCGCGCAGCTCAGACGACGGGTGGGACTAACCGACAAGAAGAGCAACACAAGGCGGAGGAAGAAAGTTCTCGGTCTCCGTTCCCGGGCCTGTGTGTGTTGTCTTGTCTGTGTGTCCTCTCGCTGCCGCAGCAGCGTGTCAGGTTTTTATTGTATTTTATAACTCAGAAGGACACGTGTGGGTCATTATTCGGACGGCATGGCGGACTACCTGATCAGCGGGCAAACCGGTTACGTCCCCGATGATGGACTCTCGGGTCAGCAGCTATTCAACGGTGGAGACGGACTCACATACAAGTAAAGACACCACGCTCACTCCCAGTCCCCTTCCCCGGGCAGCCAGGCCAGCACGACCACACACGGGTCTAGTTTAGTCCTGCAGCGGAGCTTTGGAAACGGGTTAACTGGACCAATTCACTGGTTCAACGTACTGGTGTAGAATGCCCAGTTGTTCAGCTACTGGCTCTGTGTCAAGCCATTTGCCTGTGTCAAACCAAGTCAGCCATGATATATTGGGGACAGTCAGTCACTGATTAATTGATACATGATTTTGCTTTATTCACCCCTTTTTAAAGGAAGCGTGGTGTCTTAAATTTGAAATGGCACATTGCCATCCAAAGTCATTGCTGATAGTTTTTAAGTAAGTATCTTAAAAGGTGAAACTTACTGTAGTTTGAATTACAGCCTCTTGGGAATGAAATCGAGGGGGGGGGGCACATTCCTTGTGTCCACACACTGGTTCCAGATTTAGATCCTGGCTTACCCGTCCTGTGTTGTTCTGTTGTTCTGTCATATTCAAAGCGTAGTTCATGTCATTTTAAATCCCAGATAATATGTTAGATATAAGTTTCCCCCCATTAAACGGCATATATCCAAAAAGGGTCCTGGGATAGAGGATATCATGTGTTGTACAGATTTTAATGCCCGCTGAAGCAGATTTGTGATTTTGAGCTATATGAATACATTGAATTGAAATATATTTCGATATAAGTTCTACAAAGTAAGGTCTTAAAGTTGCCAAACACTTAAATAGCAATTCATCGCTTGAATTGAGAAAATGGGGGAAATAGATGCAGGTAATTAAATTCTATTGTAGAGCAATGTTCAATGAATAGGCACACACTAAAGTAGTACCATTAAAACAAATGTGTATTGATTCCCCACTGATTTAATTCTCTTAAATACTATTCATAGTGTGTTAAAGTATAGTAGAAATGGCTGACAGTTACTCATGGCGCATGCATGAACATGCCTCCCCGTCTCTTTTTGGTCTCATACGCCACATGGACCTCGCTGTCACTCCTACGCCACATGCATCCACCCGTCTTCTTTGCAGAAACGTTTGTCACTCACAGTTGTTCTGTAACGTGACACCGTCTGAAGATTCCCAAGAAAGAAATTCCCTTTTGTGTGCCGTTCGGAGAAGTTAAGTCACAGTTTCCCTGAATACCTTCGCGCTGTTCTATTTCTGAACTGGAACATACAGTTGCCTATACTGTACCTGTTGTTGCGTCACATTTCATTTACAATCTTGGATCGCTTAATTGTACAATAAAGTCCGAAAAGGTCAAACTTGATCAGTTCTTAGTTTTAGAATGTAGAGGAGCTGCTCTAACATCATCTGTCTTGCCTGTCTTTCAGCGACTTCCTCATTCTGCCAGGCTACATCGACTTCACGTCAGATCAAGTGGTGAGTCAGATGAAATATTAACGCATAATATCTGATTAGAGCTGCTGTTGTGGAATGAATTAATCTGAATGTGGGATGTCTGCAATGGGAGCACATGAGTGTGAGGATTATCAGCTGTGTGTCTCTCATAATAAACATTCCCTGAATTAGGCCTACAATACCTAAACAAGCCAGAGCAGCAAATAATGGTGCTATGACATTTATGGGATGGTAAATCCTAAAATCTAGTGTCACGTGCCAGTACCAAAATCATGCACAATACCAGAGGCCTGTACTACGAAGCGAGTTCAACACACCCAGGGTATCTTTCTGTTATCCAGCTTAAGTAACCCTAACAAAGGCAATCAGAGATAAGCGGTCACACGAAGCTGGTTATCAACTCCTTAAGTCAACCCAGGGTTTCCCTGTCCAGCTATGAGCGCGTGCACATGACAGAGGCTGCGTTTGCAGCATTTGACCAATCACAAATATGGATCAGTCTACGGGCAGCAGAGCGGCGTACGAGGAGCAAACCATAATCTTACAGAAATACGAAGAAGTTAATATAATACAGGCAAAAAGCAACAGTTTCATCTGCCAAATGCAGGAAGGACAGCTGGCAAAAAGTCGGCAACTGTGTGAACGCGTAAATCAGATTAATAGTCGTTTAATGTGACTGCCCCGTCATAAGGACACTGCCGGATCTGATTGATTGAAATGAATGTGTGAAGTGCGTTGATAGCTCAGTGGTAGAGTTGATGTGTGGCGTATATCTTCCTAGGACTTGACCTCAGCGCTCACCAAAAAAATCACCATGAAAACTCCCTTCGTCTCCTCTCCCATGGACACCGTCTCAGAGGCCAACTTGGCCATTGCTATGGCAGTGAGTAGTACCACGTATAAACACATGGATTATTGGATTGTTTATTGTTCCTGCTATCAAGTTAGCACGCTGTGATGCTCACACACACACATACACACACTGATGTATTGTCTCCTTCCAGCTAACAGGTGGCATCGGCTTCATCCACCACAACTGCACTCCAGAGTTCCAGGCCAATGAAGTTCGCAAAGTCAAGGTAGTGATGATGAATATTTGTACGGTCATATTTTGTCTTTACGCTTCTTCATCCCCTTTTCCATTCTTTCATTTTGTTCATCCGCTCTCCTCGTCTCTGATTCAAGCTTTATTTTTTCTTACGTGATAATTTTCTTTCTGTTTCTTCATTTTATTGTTTGTCTTTTCTGTCGTCTCACTTGAGCTTCTCTTTGTCTTTCTCTTTGAAAGATGTAGATGTGTTGCTTCCCACCACCCCTTGCTCCTCTAGAGTGAACCTATGCTTTATCCAGCCCTGCCTGTTGAATCCCTTACATCCTTCCCCATGCTGTTATCCTCTCCGTCTTCTCCACACTGTCTTTTTAAATCCACTTTTCATTTACTTTGTTTTTGTTATACACCGTACTCCTCATACCCCCATTTGTTTTTGCAAACCCTGCTTTTCCTCACCTCCTCCCTTCCCTCCCTCCTTCCTCCAGCGTTATGAGCAAGGCTTCATCACAGACCCCGTGGTGATGAGCCCCAATGAGCGCGTTCGGGACGTCTTCCAGGCCAAGGCTCGCCACGGCTTCTGTGGAATCCCCATCACAGACAACGGCAAAATGGGCGGCAAGCTGGTGGGCATCATCTCTTCCAGAGACATCGACTTCCTGAAGGAGGAGGATCACAACCTGTCACTGAGCGAGGTGGGTGGAGGTTAGGGCTCAGCAATTTTTATCGATTCTGCGATATAAATCGATATTTTGTTTCCCAATAAAGTATTGATTTTTAAGCCGCTAGTATTGATACATGAATCCCTTTCATATCCCCCGTGTTTACCCCCCGTTCGCTCTGCAGGAAGATCGATTTGGTCCGCCAGCCGCTAGTGTCGCTGTAGAGCAAGTTACCCGTCTAGATACTCTCTTTGCACAGACGCCGACGTCTACCTCTACCTGTTTGCGGAGTCAGAGCGAGGAGATTCAAGAAAATGGTGGCGAATATAAATCCAGCACCTTCGTGCTTAAAAGCAGATGTGTGGGAGCACTTTGGGTTTAAAAGGAAGAAGGAAAGTGACGACTTAGACTCTCTGTCCAGTCAGACACGTATTGTGTAATTGATGTTTTTAGTTTTCAGTTCAATTAATTCAATCCAAGTAAATGGAACACTCACAAGATATCACCAAAATCACACTGTACCTTTTAAATCTTTCAGAAAATGATGTAAGTGTATCAAATTGTATCGAATCATATCATATCAGACTGAATATCGTGATATATATCATATCGTGAGCTGAATATCGTATCGTGAGATTAGTGTATCGCTACAGCCCTAGTGGAGGTTAGACATAAGTCTGCAGCCATTGGTAACTAAAAGGACTAAGGTGCTGGCTGCAAACGTTTGGAAATGATAAATCGAGGTTTAATTAAAGATATTGATATAGTAATGGAAAAAAGAGGTATGTAATAGCTATGAATCACTTAAAGTGCCACATGGTTAAGTATTAAAATCCCCAGAAGTACTAAGTTTCTACATTTTCTGAAACCTTTATGGCGACAGGTGATGACGAAGCAAGAGGATCTAGTGGTCGCCCCTGCTGGAGTGACACTGAAAGAAGCCAATGAAATCCTCCAGAGGAGTAAGAAAGGTAAGAAGGGTGTTGAATGTATTATTCAAGACTCGCATGCTTTTCGCTGATCATTTCTGTTAATAATATGACATGAATAGATTAACGTGCATCCAGATGCAGATGTCTTGACGTGTTTGACCTCTACGATTCGTCCTGCAGGGAAGCTGCCTATAGTGAATGAAGAGGGCTCCCTGGTGTCCATCATCGCCCGCACAGACTTGAAGAAGAACAGGGACTTTCCTCTGGCCTCGAAAGACTCTCGTAAGCAGCTGCTGTGCGGAGCCGCCATCGGCACCCACAACGATGACAAGTATCGACTGGACCTGCTGGTGCAGAGCGGGGTGGATGTGGTTGTACTGGTAAGGAGGATGTTAGTACAGGTTGTAGGCGTGGTGTCTCTGGATTCACCACATTTGACTTGTCTAAAAGATGTGAAGAGTATCATTTCAAAGTAATGATGCTGTGTAAATAATAACACGTCACACGCTTCTTTTGAACCTCCAGGACTCATCTCAGGGTAACTCGATCTTCCAGATCAACATGATCAAATATATCAAAGAAAAGTTTCCCGACCTCCAGGTGATCGGAGGGAATGGTAACTACACTTTTCTTTCCCTAATAATAACCAGAAAAGTTATTTCTATCGATCCTAGCTTCCCATTCCAATCATCATCCAGCTCTAATGGCCTCTCTGTCTCCCCGTCTCTGCTTCAGTGGTGACTGCAGCGCAGGCAAAGAACCTGATAGATGCAGGAGTGGACGGGCTGAGAGTGGGGATGGGCAGCGGCTCCATCTGCATAACACAGGAAGGTGAGTGACTGATGGGGAAACTCCACACACTGCATTGGTGTCCCTTATTTCTGCCACCTTCAGAGCAGCCATCAGCCGTTCTGGAGCCTCAAGTCTGGTTATTGAATCTGCGAATCAAAGAGGAAGAGGAAAATCACAGTGACATTTAGGTGCAGCTTTTTGTGGTCATTTCGTTGAACAGTTTGATTGACTTTGGTTCTGCAGAATGCCAGTTTTGGCCGCGTCTGGTTTTGCTTATATCAGCTTGAAAATGGCTCGAAAATTGTTTGGTTCAACAATTTGTTGTGTAGTGTGTCTCTGTGGGCGACAACTGATTGTGCATCCAAGACTCATCAGGAGACTCGGATGGAAAGGTGAGCATGTTAGAATAACTCTATCTTGGTTTGTGTAGTCCATGATGTGCTCAATGCTCGGGGTGCAGTGTGTGTTGACATGTCGGATCCCTGTCAGATTCCCTATGCAGGTCAAGGTTGTTAAACAACAGCAGCTATGGTTGGTTGGGATTCAGTTTGTTGACATTTCTCTACCAAGTCACATCAGATACTGTGACATTGTGACCACCTGAACAGATGAACTGTAGATGGGTAAATTGTGCAGTTAGTGTTGTTACAGATACACATGGGTTTAAAATCAAAGTTGTCATTGGGATGCCTTTTTAGCTGCGATTTGCCTGGCATAGTTGATGAGTAGACAGTAGATATTTTTAGCCGCTGTAGTTTTTTTGTGTCGTCTCCCCTCATCTTGTCTCAATATTCCTCTCAAATCATTAGCAATATTTGTTCTTGTTCATTTTCTTTTACTTACAGTTTTCTTCATTTTTGTCTGTCATCTTCATCTTATTGTCTTTCAACCTGTCTTCTCCCCTTCTTATTCTCCCTCTCTCTGCCTTTCTCTCTGCTGTCACCCTCCTTGAATTCTCACCACTACTTCCCATCCTGGTGTTTGTTTGGTGTGTGTGTGTATGTGTTGTGTGTGTGAGATAATGTTTGTGTCCATGTCCAGCTCCCCTCAGTGTACCACCATCAATAAAGCTCCACAGCCCCAAAACCCCAACCACTGTTACGGGATACTCCAGTAAGTTTCCCCGCCCCCTTTGGCCTGCGCTGGATTCCCATTGGCTCCACTATCACAGTGTGCCCGCCCTCCCCACTTCACAGCCTGCTGCATTGATTGGTTAACAGCTTTGCTTCGGTAGAAGTAGTAGAGGTAGTGGTCATAGCTTGTTTTGTTTTCTTAGTTTTGAAAGCTAGCCTTGGGGGTTTTGTGGTTTTGGGGTTTTTTGCTTGTTCCTGCGTCCTCACTAACCTGTCAGTCATCCTCAGTGGTTGTTGCTCTTCCTCCACCCACGTTTCTGACCGTTTGGTCTCTGGTCTTGATGATGTCATCAGATTGAGACGCTATCCATTTGTGTGCTTTGGTTGCCAATGGATACAATTAGTCAGGTGGTGGTTGGTTTACGGCCAAACTCTGTGTGCAGCTTCCGTGACAGGAATGTGATTTTAGTGACCCTACACATCGTTGTATCAGTTGTAGGTCACAACTCTCATCCATTTCTAACACCCATTCATAAATGGAGGTCGTGGTAACCGAATATTTTTCCATTTTTAGCCAATATTTTAAGAAAATTATGGAAAGTCTGAAGGCTGTCAGTCTTTTTGACTGGCTGGAGAGACCTTGGAGCTCCTCTGGGTTCACAACGGGTCACACAGCGGTGCCGGTTCATCTGTGCCACGGGTGTAGAAGGAGTACATGCTGCGGGATTTCCTCCTCAGTAAAGCGAGAGCTTTCAGCGTCTGTAAATCCCACGAGTCTAGTAAGTTCAGCAGCAGCACAGTGCAGGTTCAAACTTCAGAACAAAATCAAACACAAGAAGTCGTCTGTCTCTGCTTCAAGTGTGATCGACATGAAAAAATGGAAGTAATCATTTCCACAATTAGCTTTATTTACATTTAAATGACAGGTAATTATGGATTATGACAGAATTATTTATCCATCAAAACGACCGACACCGAGATGCTCTGTTCCTAATGCATGCGTGGGAAAGAGCAACAGGGTGTATCTGTTTAGCAGAGGTGGTTACCCTGCTGAATTGAACGTTGTCCATGTTATTTGCTCCTGGTGACTTTTCTTCATAATTCATCATCTTTATCAAGGGTGAGGTAGCCTTGATAAATGCTTCTTTCAGCCTTTTGTGTCGTATTCTAATTTCTGTGACTCTCAAAAAGATTACATCGTATCTTCCGAGTCTGCAAGTACTGCACATTAAGTGGCATACTTTTGAATTTTAGCATGGTTGTATGAGAGGACATGTTGATTGTTGATCTTTAGGAAGGCCTGAGGGCCGAAAACCTGAACCTGAATAATAGAGAAATGCATGAAGAGACGGCGTGCAACACTTTTTTTTTTCTCACGTTCAAATCTACTACCAGTGATCAGATCAGCAACGCATTACAACCCTTGGTTTGCATTACCTTTTTAGTATTTTATCTATGACGGGACATATGTGTAGTCTGAACAGCATCGGGCTGTGAAAGGGTGGGGTGTCTTCATTCCGTTCTTGTGGTGTGAGTCTTTTATTTTATTTTGCTTTGATCACATGTTTTCTGAGATGATGTACAGAACAGTAAAAAAGACAAAACATTGTTTATCATAACATAAAGAAAAAGCAGCAGCACTCTCACCTCAAGAGCCATGTTGTAAGATATATTTTTAAGCCAGACAAAGTCCCTTTAGCTGCTGCTGTTAATTCTTTTTTTTTTTTTTCATTAAATCAAATCCATATTGGGGGTTTTACATTAGATATAAGGTTGGCCTTTATTCCAGCAATTCCCATTGAAAGTGTTTACGTTCTTTAACACCTTCCTATGTAATAGTTTTATTGTTAGTGACTGAGTCCACCATTCCCGACCTTACCCTTATTCTCCAGTGTGAGTTTGCATAGTTACTGTGTAAAACGTACAAGCCGCTGCAGCTCCGAGGATGGAAAACGTGTCCCTTACTTTGGTGTGAAAGATTAGTGAGTAATATCTTTGAGATGAAATTGAAATTGATTTGCGGTCTCCAGTTGAATAGAGGCAGGCTATATTATGAGATGGGGGTTTGGAGTTTTAGTGTTGTGGGAATTGTTTGCTGATGTTACAAGTTTAACTCCCTCATTTTACTAAACTAACAGGACAACAGAACGAGACACGTTCCCAGCCTGTCTGCTCCTTCACTGTGTGTGAGGTTGTTTTTGTTTTTTAAAGAAAATTTAACATCACTTGAAGTTTCAACTGTGCATGCCTATCAAAACTCAGTTTATCACATAAACAGCCACCTGATGACTCTGGTCCCAATCCTCATCTGTATGTTGAAGCCATTTTTCTTTAAGCACATCATATATTGATATTAATTAATAATTGTCTGCTAAAGATGAAAACTTAAAATCTGTGAAGCTTTAGTGTGGTTAGTTGTATACTCCGGTATAATAGTACAGCAGTCACCACGAGACCAGAAACGTGTAGTTAAGATGATTAAATTCAACAGCTGTATACATTTTCTCACTTCCTGTATCCTCTTCTTCCTCTCTTCAGTGCTGGCGTGCGGCAGACCCCAGGCCACCGCCGTCTACAAGGTATCCGAGTACGCCAGGCGTTTTGGTGTGCCGGTCATCGCTGATGGCGGCATCCAGACTGTTGGGCACATTGCCAAAGCCCTGGCACTGGGAGCGTCCACAGGTATGGATAGAATCAGATTGCAAGAGTGTATGATTGAAGTATTAAGTGATGGGATTTCTCTTAACCAAACTACAACTCATTTATTTTAAATTTGACTACAGCATATATTGTAAATAAGTTTTTTTTTTCATCTGTCGTAGATTTTTTTCAAATCTACTTTTCAAATAGGATTGTATTTGAACAATACATTTTCTGATTTGGATTTTGTTGTTCCTTGCCCTCCATGTGAAGCCAGATTTATGGTGAAATTAAAGCAAAAAAGACCAGCCTTTCCCCCACTTTCACTCCATTTAAGCCCTTCAGTATGCATCTTTCATTTCAGTCTTCTAACTTAACATCCACTTACTAACCCTCTCTCGCTCCGTCCATCCAGTGATGATGGGCTCTCTGCTGGCTGCCACCAGTGAAGCTCCTGGGGAATATTTCTTCTCTGACGGCATCAGGCTAAAGAAATACCGTGGCATGGGTTCCCTGGATGCCATGGACAAAAACCTGGGCTCCCAGACCAGATACTTCAGGTACAAAATAAGTATAACTGAGACGGACACTATCATTCAAGTTGATCGAAGTGTATAGTTGGGTAACAGAACCCCGTTAGTGATTTAACATGTTTAGACCGAATCATAATGAAGCAATGATCTCCCTCCGACCCCAAAAGAGAACAACATGAAAGCTTGTCGTTCCCTTCTACACAGTATAGCCTCGTCTCACCACAGTATCGTTAGACAATTCTTTGCCAGTTTTTCTTTCTTCCTCATTGGATTTTCAGAACACAAGAAGACATTGATCCCTTGTGGTGGAGAATGAAAAGAGCTGCAGGCATTTAACACAGTAATGCTTAAATTAAATCTTTTTTTTGGCTTTAAGGTAAATATAATGCTTTCAAAGACCAAGTATTCAAGAGGGAAAATTCCATCGATTTAATCACCTTATTATTGATCTTTAGCCACAAGGTGGCAGCACACCGGTTGTATAAGATAATTTGCTTTCAATGTCAATGAGAGTGTGCACTCTTTCTGTGCCACGAAAACCATCATATTGCTCACAAATAGTTTTCTTCCTCTCTCCTCACAGTGAGTGCGACAAGATTAAAATTGCTCAGGGTGTTTCTGGAGCGGTGCAGGACAAAGGCTCCATCCACAAGTTTATTCCCTACCTGCTGGCTGGCATTCAGCACTCCTGTCAGGATATTGGATCCAAGAGCCTCACACATCTCAGGTAAAAACACAGGAAAACCGATGATTATAGAAACCTGAACACTCGAAAAAAATAATAATAATCCTGCACACTGAATAGTGAAACGTTAGGGGATTTTTCTCTGTGATGCAAGATTTCCATCATCTTTCAGAATACAAGTAGGGAATAATATGTCTAATGTGATTACGTTTTTTTAATAGTTTGACATAACTGGTGTCAGAAATAATGTTGATTTTACCTTTAAAAAGTTTCTAATGTTCACGTTTTGGAAACATTGTTGTAAATGTGTAGGTGTTTATTATTGAGGTCACAGTTACATTTGTACTGGACTTTATTATATGTAATAGTGTTTCTAATATTTTGTCAATACTATATTCTTTCCATGTTGCCGTGTTGTATTCCTTCCCCTTGATGTATGATGTTTGTGTAATAGCATGTCTTTCCTCCCTGCAGAGCCATGATGTACTCAGGAGATCTGAAATTTGAAAAGAGAACAGCTTCAGCTCAAACGGAGGGTGGAGTCCACGGCCTGCACAGGTACACACTCACACAAACTGTAATGCTCACTGGTGTTCCTTCAGCACAGATCCACTCAACCAAGAAGTTAGTAATTATAGTTGTATTCTTAGTTTCATGTCTCGCTTCAACAACACAGCTCCAGCCTGTATTGGCATGAAACCATAGGAAGCATCGTGGACGGCTGTGTTGTCTTTTACTTGCTGACCGACTCCTCTTTCTCCCACAGTTATGAGAAACGTCTGTTTTGAGAAGGAGCCAGATGGAGAACTCCCTTCCAAGAGGCACATTATGCAAACCCTCTGAAATTCATCCTCTCCTCACACACCACTAAGACATACAAATTAGTCTTCAAAGATAACCTCTCACACCCACTGTACTCTTTCAACGATCCATCAAGTCTTCCTGCCAGTGTCATCTATGCATTCTGTCTGTTTTGTTTTGTTGTATGAAGGGCAAACTAAGCATTTATCAAATCAGTGCACCTGTGATTGAGTCCTCCGATGCCTTTCATTTGTGATTAAAATGGATGTATGGTAAGGAATGTGTCCAACAATAAAACTTATTTGTTTTTCCACGAGATGCTGTTGTCACGAGTATTAGTTTGAAAAATTCTGTTTCTTGTTACTATGTAAGCTAATAATATAATATAAGCAGAAAAAGTAATAAAAAAATGTGTAATATGTATATAATAAAGTCCAGAGAAGTGATTGAATCCTATGTCAAAAAAGAAAAGTAAAAAGTCATAAATCATAAAAAGTCAGTGTAGTGTGTCAAAAGAAGTCATACTATGGTTTGTTGAAAAAACTCATGGTTTGCCAAAAAGGCATAAAAAAGTTATGATAGAGTTTGTCAAAATAAGTCCTAGTATGGTTCATGAAAAAGTCATAGTATATTTTGTAAAATAAAGTCATAGTAAAGTGTGTCACAAAAGTCAGTATAGTTTATTTTATTGTCCTAAAAGTCACAGTACAGCTTGCCGAAAAAGTCATAGTATCGCATGTCAAAAAAAGTCAGTAGGGAAAAAAAAGGAATTAAAATATAATCGAATAGAATGTCAAAAAAGTAATTAAAAGTCAGTATAGTTTGCAGAAAAAAAGTCATAGTATAGCATGTCAAAATAAGTCATAGTATGGTTTGTCATTTCAAAGTAATTGTATAGAGTGCTGAAAAAGTGAATATAAAAAAGTCACAGTTTTCGTGACTTTTTAACAAAAGTAATGGAAAAGTCATAGTGCAGTAAACCGTAATAAGTCCTAGTTTTAAAGAAATTTGAAAAATGTAGTAAAGAGTGATATTTCAGTATGTCTCAGTCATTAGAAATCAATAACGATGATGAAAAAAGTCATATAATATGTTGAAAAAAAATGCTATTGTAATGTCTGTCAAAAATGTCAATATACTTGTAGTAACTTGGAAAAAAGTAATAGTATAATATGATGCAACAAGCCATACAATGCCATAGTATACAATAGAAATGTGGTAGTATAGTATGCTATAAAATGTATTTTCAAAAAGTAATACAATTTAACGTTTTTTAAAAAGATATGTTAAAGTAAGCCATAAAGAAATATTTAAAAAACGATAATGGTAAAGCATGTCATAGTACATTATGCCAAAAAAAAGTCTTAAAAATATCAAAAGCCAAGGTATAGAATGCAATAAAATGTAATTAAAAGTCAGAGTATAGTTTGTCATAAAATGTCTTAAAAATCACATAGTATTTAATAAAATAATATCACCCAAAACAGACAAAACATGCTATCAAATACCTATTTTGTCACTTATTATTTTCACCCTTCATGTGAAAATAACTTTTAAATAATGTTTAATTATATTGCTGAAGTATATAGCCTTAAAACAGTTCATATAATTTTGCATTACGGTCGAACTGTTAATTAACGGAGGACATTGGAGGACAAAGCGTGGGAGTGATGCCTATCTTCAGGCAGCCGCCTTCTCTCCACCTACCTCACTCCTCCTGGTCTCCAGGGAAGATCGAATACTCTGCCAAATCCACCGGACTTTCCAGGTTGAAACCCAGACAGACTTGGTCACACTCTGCTGATCACACCTGTCTCACATCATCCATCATGCTAATTAACACACAAGGAGTTACCTTGACAACAAAACCACCATTATAACTTAAAAAAAAAACGTATCTAAGTTGCATGCAACTTGTTTCCATGACATCAACTATATTTCATAATTAAGCAGTTGCTGACAAGTCACTCAATTATATTATTGAGATGTTGTTGAAACCATAATAACCTACACGTCTAAAAAAAAAAAACCTTTTCATATAAAAATGACATCAATAATTACACTATTCTGACATGAGCCATTCTGCAAAATTAATATTTTTTACTTTGATACTTAGAATATTTTGATGCAAAAACTTTGGTAATTTTACAAAGTGGAAATTTGAATCGAGGACTTTTAATTATTGTGAAGTATTTTTACATTAGGAAAACCACGACTATTACTACGATTCCTAATACTCCTGCTAATAATGTGCGTTTATGTAAGCCACATAATTAAAGACAGACTTAACATTAAATTTGCTGAACAATAAAAAAAAAAAGAAGATGAGATCAAGTATGAAGATGTTGGGTAAAATGTGTCGTTTTCAAGGCCGTCCTCATAAATGAAATAACTTCACATACAAAAGAAATAAAACACTAAAGGTAGAATTGCGCCAAAACTACATAAAAACTTTTAGAATCAGAAGTTTTTCAAGGAATCCGGAGGGATTTTAAACACTGAATGTTGGACTACACGGTCAGCAAAGCAGCAAGGAACAACATAAGAGCCACTTCACACAAATTACAATAAAACATTTCCCTCACTTACCTCCAGCAGTATCAAGATGCATTTGTTTTTTTGTGCAGGTTTTGATATATTGTCTCTGGAATTTGGTTTGTGGTGCTTCGTAGCTCTGAAGATTCGATTCACTAACATCTCTTTCCATAAACTGTCGTCTGGAAGATTCATTGAGTACTCCGTCAACTGATTTCATAGGATAAAAATGAATTATCTCTTCATAGTTTGTTCTGTCGTTTGTTTCTGAAAAGCTGCTTCTAAATTTAGAGATAAATACAGATTATGTAGCGTATTTTCAAGAACTGACCCTTCATAAAATGTCAATAGATTAAAATATTGGTGTTAATTAGTGCAAACAAGCGACAATGACAAAAAATCTCTGAATAAAACGATAAATCAAGGAGCAAAAACATGATCTAAAATAAATAAATATTAAGCCCAGGATCCGTTACACATGTCCATGTATTAAAGCAATAATATATAAATGTTTGAATATCTCATAAATATATGACATCTTTGACACTTTAAGTCAAATGGCACCTAATCAGTAAAGGTTTATAAATAACCTGGAAAGACAACAATAAAAATCCAACTTTTACAGGACAGACGACTGCTTAAAATTGTCGAGTAAGAAAGAAAGAAAGAAAAGCAGCAGCAGTTGTGTCTCCAGCAAGGACAGGGAACGGGGGAGGGAGTGGACAGAAGAAGGAAAGGAGGAGTTTCATCTGATCTGGAGAAGTGAAAGTGAAATGAATCTCTTCAGTATTTAAAGAGGAAGTTGGGACCCTCTGAGCTGTTGGCAGATGGGACTGCAGGCAGGAACACGCTTCTCTGAGATTTGGGTGAGCTGGAGAACTTTTAGACGCTATTCTCCAAACTTTACAATCGTGTCAATGATTTATACTGGTGTCTTTTTGTACTTTCACTTTAATGGCTTGAGGTGCCGAGTCCTCATTACACCTCTCTCTCTCTCTCTCTCTACTTTCACTTCTTAAACACTGTCCTGATGTTCAGCTCATGAAATCTAATCTTTACAGCTCGTTAAAACTGTCTGTGGTCTTTCCATCATTCCTCTGGTTGTTTCTGGAGCTTTAGGCGCTCTTTCCAACAATTAGGTGGCAGTAGCCTATGGGTGACAAACCGAAAGTGCATCTAAATCCTCTTTGTTTCTTTCATCAGCAGCATTTTTTTTCCCTTCAAGGGTTAGTTCTCTTTTACTGGGGTTTTTTTTAGGCCTCGGGGACATGAGAAATGAATGCTGCTTTAAATCAGCCTTTATGGTGACATATCCTTCCTTTTATCGTTCTATCAGTTCTTCCTTGTCAGGCTGGCCTATCACAAATAGAAACCTAACCCTAAACAGTGGATACACAACAGGTTTTTCAAGTAAGATACAAAGAGCTATTTGTAAGTGTGATGTTGGCGATGAGTTAACATTTCCTTTTGTATACATTTCAAAATCTGACATGAATTATTTTGAGTTTTCTTAAAATTTCAAGAGCAACTTGTCTTTAATTTCTTTGGCATGTTGAGATTCCTGCATCATAAAAAAGGCGCTGTAAGGTTGGGACTGATGCTGCTTCAATATTCTATATTAACATTGTTTACGGGAGACTTTTAATTGGGCTCCCTGCTAAAAGCTTTCATTCGTTTCATAGATTCAATTTCTTTCAAATCTGACAAGCAAACATAAGAAAACATATGTACAGCAGCTGGATGTAATGTCCCGCTTTCTGTGAATTCTTTGAGCAAAAAAACCTAACTTTGCTTTCGTTGTGGCTTCACTCAAAATCGCTTCTTAAACCACTGAGTTACAGCCGCGCGGACGGATGATATGTAATGGTTCATTTTGTTTTACGTTACACCAAAATCCAGTGAACTTGGAGAAGAGCAGTTATTTTTCTGCGGCTGTTGATAATAAAAAGTTTTGTGTTCAATTAAACTGAAAGAAAACTTAACTTATTGTACAAAGGAAACTAGATTTTCCATTCAATCCAAATGTAATTAAAACCCACACCTGTTTTATGGGTTTTAATGATTTAACTGACCTTGCTGCTGATTCAAAGCTCAAGTTCAAATGCACTGAAAGTAAAAGGAAAACTGGTATTCATAGTGACTATGGTTATGTTGAGGAACAAGGTGTTCACTGCTGCATAAAAGTGGATTTGAAGGGCCAGTCCACACAAATAACAAAAATTATTAAAATATTATAATATATTATAACACTGACTAAAAATCAAAAATAGTTCAAAAATAGAAGTGTTATGTTGCATTTTCTACATGGGCAATAAAAAAACCTAACCTCTACATATACTGTAAACTCTAGATCTGTTAACGCCACGAGACCCGAGTCGAGACCCGAGGTTCGTTACAGTGGGTGGGATTGTAACGGAACCCATAATGCAGCTGTGAATCTAAGCTCCAGCTGGTTATGGGGTCCGTTTTCATCCCACAATGCACAGGACATCCTGAGCAGACGGGTGGACGCCATCAACAAGAAGATCATCATTTATAACCCTGGGTTACCATGCATGTCTTAAGTCAGCTCCCCTTTTTTTTTTAAATTGATGCATGATTTTGGTTGGAAACTTTATTGTTCCTTTAAAAAAAGGAAAAACAAACAAAACAATAACATTTAAAACACTAGTAATGGTAGAGAACAGTATAAAAGTATCTACAGTAAAAATAAACATCCCAGCTGACTGAGCCACAAGTATAAAAAACTATTAACTTATATATTATGATTCAGATGGTCCATTCAAGGGGGAATTACAGTTTTGTTCCTCTAAAAGTAAATGTAAGGAGTGATCAGTAAATCTTATATTTGATGCTGTGTTACCATTTTGAACTGGATCTATTGGAGTGAAATAATGCAGAAGGTGTTTTTCCTCAATGACACGTTTTCTCCCGGATTGCTCACAACAGTAAACGCAACCGGGAATTACGTGTCAGCCAGGAATGACTCCTAGTACCAAGACTCTGGTATTTTCCAGTATTTGTGAATGTATATTTCTTATAAATGTCAGTTTAAAAACAAAATTAAAATTAAAAATCAATTACTGTGTATATTTTTTTCTTATAATATACGTCACTCTCCATTTTCTCTGTGTTCCTCTCCTTCTGGGTGACATGACTGAAACCTGACATTTACATCGATGTTTGACAGTCACGTTTTCTCTAAACGCCAAATTTAAACGTTAGCAGAAACGGAAAATTTCTTTAAAAAAATTCACGCATTAATAGCTCTAACGGCACACTGATCCAAAATGAAAGCAAATGTTTTGGAAAAGTTTCCTACCCGCTGCTCAAAAACATTAAGGGGACCCTTAAATCTTACATTTGTCAAGATGAAAAGCTTCACTGATGTACACTGGATAATTTGTTGAGAACAAAATTACGTATCAACGGTCAATGGAAACCATAATAACCCTAATCCTGCTGGCTAATTTAGATGGACTTCATGATTTGGAGTTCACAGTAATAACTGTCAACATATGCTTCAGTGTGAAAATGTCCTGTTTTTGACCTGGATTTGTTCGAGATAAAAGTGAGCAGAGTCGTAGTGAAAGGAAAGATTTCCCCGTGCAAAAAAAATACAGTTAAAATAAAGGAAAGTGGGCTTAGGCACGAGTCAGCTGGTGGAGGAGTGACAGAGGTGTTCCCTACACCTGAATAACCCCGTCGCACGCCATCGTCACTCAGCGTTGGTCAGTGATCCGAAGGCGCTGGGAACCTAGACAGTATGCTGTCCACGAGTTCGAGGTGTCTGTCGTGGTTTTCTTGGCTGATCCTTTCGTGCATGGCCACCAGCTGATTCATTAGATTGTTCTGCATTTCCTTCTCATGGTCCATCAACCTCTGAAGGCGGGCGTCCTCCTGCGCCTGCATGGAAGCGTCCATCTCTCTGAGCTGGGTGACTGTCGCCGACACTAACGTAGAAACTTGCTCCATCACGGTGGTTTTTTTCTTCTTCATCGGGGTCGTGTATGCTAGAAAACAACAGAGACAGGGCAGCCAGTCATTCAGTCTCAGACATTAGGCAAATCATTTTATCACGTTTGGGGTTTGTTTTATCTTGAAACCTTACAAGACCAAAGCATCCATAGTTCTCACATTTAAGACTAGCTGTATACATAACAATGTGAGGGGTAGACAGCATTCATATGACTGTGAGAAGGCATAGTGACAAATGCGTCCTCATTCTGTGGCCGTTTGTGGCAGCAGTGCAGTTTCAGTGGGTTAAAACCTTAAATATGTGGACTATTTGTCCGACTCCATGTGACAAGACTGAAAGCCCCTTTACTATTAGACAAAAACAGAACACTAACACCCACTAATATCTATTTCTATCGTGTGCAAGGTTACGATCTGCATTAATTCCAGGGAGAAATGACTATAGTAGTCATGGTGTTTATCGACAGTGATGTAAAACATGCCTATTTCTGCCTCTTATCTGGTGCGTTCTATGATTGGTATTGATTTGGTGGGTAGAGTGTCTGTTTTTGCTGAATTTCTAGACAAACAGCGTGCCGTTTCCCCAGGCAGAGTGTTGGTGAGACATCACACAGATTGCTGGTGCAGCATCTTTACAGGTCAATGGGCTCCAGGCTGATCAGTGTGAAAATGGTTGGCAGCTCATTAAAGTGCATGAAGACTTTTCCAGGTGTCCCTGGAGCCCGGAGCTACGGTTTGGCTAATGTGATCTGGATGTAAACCCGTGAAGCACAGTTTCAATAATCTCACGGTCTACAAATCTCTAATGGATTCATCTTTTGTGTTTTATACAGGAAGAGGACATTTAAGTTCATGCAAATAGCAGTGAATACATCTTGTGAAACTAGATTCCTTCTGTATTTGAGATGCACTTCTAACTTTTGGTTTCATAAGGATCCAAGTCTGGCCCTCGGACCCTGCAGGACCTCCTGGTGTCGTTAGTGAACACAGTGATGGCAGAAACACGGATGCTTACTGGTGGTAATGGGCTGTAAGTGTTCCGATGGGCTGTACGTGTCGTCCTCGTCCTCCGCCTCCACTGGACCCAGATGCTTGGTGAGCTCCTTGTCGTCAACGTCGTCCCACAGCCCGACGACCACCTCCTGATGCTCGTCGCTGACGACGGGCGGCGGAGACGGAGGAGGCGGCGGCAGCGGCGGAGGTGTGGGACTCCGGTGTCGCTTCACCGGGTTCGGCACGTAGGCGTTCCCGAAAGCCCGGTGGCACAGCTCATAAAACGGCCAGTCGACCCGGTCGCTCCCGCAGCGGGTCTTCTGCTGCTGGTACTTGCTGTACTGCTTCCTCAGCGCCTTCAGCTTGCTGATCACCTGCATGTGTGTCCGGTACACCCCCTTCTCCGCCAGCAGTTTGGTCATCCTGTTGTAAACTACCGAGTCCTTCACCGTGCCGGTGATCTGGTGCCGGATCGACTCCGACGCCCGGACGGTCAGAAGTTCTTTGATTTCGTTCTCCTGCCAGTTGTGCATCTTCTATTTCCGCTGAAACGTTAGGATTCGTAATGTGATGCTCAACTTATTACACCTCCCTCGTATAGTTGCGCCCTTACGTCACATGTGCGCGCCGGAAGAATGCGTTTTTTTAATCGTTATTGAAAAAAAAACAACATTGCAGAGAAACAGAATAGGAATTTAAATGAATAATAATAATTATACAAGTAAATAGAATTGGGATGAATACATTTCAAATATAGATAATACGTAATATAAATATCAAGATAAGGGCATGTAATTATTCTAGTTGCCTATACATTGCCTTTCATGTGTTAAATTTTGACATTTTCAAATTTTGTAATTTTGCATTAATTTATGTATAACTTACTACATATGATCAATATGTATATAGTGAACTAAATGTTATTTCTACCATGTCCAAAATGTATGCCACTCTTACACTAGCTTTGGTTTGATCAATTTTAATCAAAATATTTCATTTGAGTCCACTAGTCCAAAAATAATAATTATTATCAGAAAATATTCATATTGACAAGCTAGAACCAACAATTTTTTGGATGATTAAAAAAATGACAAATGTTTCTGTTGATTGACTGATTTATTCACTCGGCTGTATAAACTGCTGTTTCTATTTGAAGTAGTAGCCTATAATGCTTTTAGTTAAGGCACGGCTCACAGGTGACATATTTCTTTCTCACAAAGAGAAAGTATGTATACATAACCCACACATATGCTGAACATCTCATTCAAAACATTGGGCGGTAATATGTTTGTATACCCGCCTCCACTTCTCAGAGAATCATCTCCCATTTAGTCACAAGAGCATCTGGATCCAGTGGAGGCAGAGGACAAGGTCGACCAGTACAGCTCATCGGAACACCGATGATGAAGATTAACTTCTGAAAACCACCTCAGAAGTCTGTGTTACAATACCTGAGAGGCAATGGGTTATCATTTTACTGTAATGACCACTTTAATTCATGTTGGATTGGGACGGATGCAATGCAGTTGAATCTAGGAGGAAGAACAGGATGGGAGAGTCTGGCTTTTTATTTCACCCGTGTTTAATAAATACACACATCCAAGTTGTTGTTGCTCGTATCCAATAATTTTACTGGCCGTATTTGTAATTCTGGGCCTATTTTTGTTATTTAAAAAATACAGACTATAGTGGAAATACCAGATATCTGACACTTTTACATCACTAAATATAAATATGTTTAAACTTTCATTTAATCAATTAAATGGCACATTGTATTGACATTTTGTTCATGGGAGTTTCCTGCTTTCGACAAAGTGTTAATTGGTGTTGTTTAAATAAAGTAGCAATGACCAATAACAAGTCATGGAAGAATTGATAGTAGAGCTAAAAATACGAAATTATTTAATAATTATTAAACGTTCAGGATTCCTTGTTAATTAACGGTTACGGTCAGTAAAATAATATGCAGAGAAATATCGTGATAGTAATCAGTCTGGTAACGTGTTCAAATGGATTAAAACATGTATCTAAAAAAAACACAAGAAAACATTCCGCTGGTCCAACACGGGAACCCATCCCGGAAGAAACACGGACTGCCTTTCGCTAGTTCCGCAAAGAGGAAAAACAGCTAATGCAGTCCTCCTTTACAGCCAATATCTGACATCGATCCGTGATTAACCGCGCGGCCGGAAACCGGCGTGTAATTCGGCAGCGTTGACGCTCGTCGTAGCCGGCATCAGCCCCCAATCAGCGAGACGGCGTCCGACTAGAAGATGAGCAGGGTGCGGATGTGCCGATAGCCTGGTTGCAAGCTCACCCGTTCGTGTTGGCGATGGAGAACATCGAGGAGTCTTCGCCCCTCCGGATCACCCCGACCGTCCGGGCGCTGAGCTCCGCACTGCGGGGCAAGCGTGAAAATCCCGATCCCAGTCGGTTAAACGGGGACAGGATCTTCCCCGAGCCGGAGAAGCTCTGGTTCAAGGAGAGCAGTGCTAAAAACCTGCGTAACAGGGACTTCTTGTCACCGACCACGATGCTCAACACGCTGTATGCGGACGGACAGGTTGGTTGTACCTGCTGGGGTTGTGTTCAGTATTTTCACGGGTTGTATTGTTAATTTCGCGGTGTTTTGTACCTGAATCTTACCGAACACGAGGGAGACATCTGTAAAAACCAGAGCCATCGCTGGACTGACTCGTGAATGGCAAATGTTAAACATTGCTGGGTTAACACGTAAAACTCCGCACGCTTTGCCATGGTGTTCTTCCACTGAGCAATATAGTCCCTTCCTGGACAGTAGCAAAAGGTGCCGTGCGTGTGGGTTTGTTTTAAGCGCAGTAATATGTAAATGGTCGGAAGGTGTTTTTAATGGTTTCGAACGTGACTCGACCAATAGGAACAGGGCAACGGAACTACCTGCTCCACAAGGCTCCAAAACAACGTAAAAGGTGACTCGGTGACTGTAACTCGGTTAAATCCTATGGCCGCTGACTTTGCTTCATCATGATCGACCAGACATTAACAGCCTGCGGCACTAATTATTAACCCATGAGTTACAGATGCAATATGGGTCAGACAAACACGCAGCTATCTGTGCTGCAACGAAATCACACGGAGACCTCTTCCATAGCTGTTTATGTCAGTCTCTCATAGAATATATGATGTCATTAAGACTATGTCCTAACAAATGTATCTTGATACACCGGTGTGTTCATGCATACTTGTGTAAGAGGATGCTCATATTTTTTTCCGTCGTAAGCATTATGGTTTTACAGATAATCTGGTGTGTTTTTATTGAGTAGATACCAACACATGTGCATGTTTGTAAGATAGGATGTGTGTGCAAAATGTTTCATGTCTTTAGGTAAGAGCTATGAAGTGCATTACTAGGTTTACATGACATAGCCTACTTTGAAAAAATCTATTCATAGCTTCTAGGTAAATATGTATTTCCCTTCTAAAAGACACTTTTGTTACATGTGTACCGGTTTCGCTGCCTTCATCTGCCCAGGTCCCTCCAGCAGTGATGTCCAGAGTCCTGTCCCTCCGTGGCGGCGGTGTTCTCCCCGTGGCTGGTGGGGAGGTAATGGGTGAGGGGTTGAGGGTGAGGGTGGACCGGGCTGCAGCCTTCAGGGCCGTCATGGCCGATGGAGCAACAGAGTACCTGAAGCCTTCAAGTCAGAGGAAAGGCTGTGTGGTGCTCAACTGCCCTGCTATGCACCCTAAACCCAGCACACCCACTCCTGCTACACTGACTCTGGGTCAGCTGAGGACTGTCCTGTTGGCTGACCACATGGGGGCGCTGTTGAGAAGACAGGGGTGAGTCTGTGTGTTAATTGCCAATGTCAAAATTATCCAAGCAGATCCACTTCTCTCTTCCTAAATAAATCCCTTTGTGCTTTATCTTTTACCTGTTTATAACAAAAGATATGTTGCTAAAACAAACAAAAAACCTGAATGGGACATTTTTCAAAACACTGACAAATTAAAGACTAAATGATGTCGGTTAATTGGAAAAAGTACTAGGGTGATAAATAGCTTATGAAAGTAATTGTTAATTGAAGCCATATATCAAAACTGCTTATGTAATCAATACCAATTTCCTTACCTGGCTCAGATTTGCAGTGTCCTATTGCCCAACACTTCCCGAAGACAGCGATATCATCCCATTTCTCCGAGCTCTGGGCATCGAATGGCCGACAGCTCCAGCCAACTGGACCAACGAGGAGCGGGAGGAGAAGATTCAGGAGGCGCTGGAGAACTCCCCGTACAGAGAGAGGGAAACGGAGAGAGGCAGGAGGACCAGTGGAGGAGGAAGGAAGGCTGAGGAAGGGGAGGACGAGGGAGAGCTCAGGGTCAACCTGAAACAAGTGTTCCAGGAGGAGGGGCTGCTGGGATACGACCCCAGCCTCGGTACCTGTGTAGGTGAGGCCACAAGGAGATTTAAGTTTCATGAGCCAATGTTTTCAGATATCTGCCTGAGATTTGTGTTTGCTAAACAATCGAGCCAATAGTGCTCAAACTCAAAATTGGCGTTTTAGAAACTCGACAGGAGAAAAAAACAAGTTGCTGTTTTTACAAGGAATTAAATACTAGAACTCTTTCTTGGCAGGCCAGTGAGGTAACCATGGGGTTGCCAGGCAAAGAAAAAATATTTACAGCATGAAACACCTGGCTGGAGCCGATCCCAGCTAACATTGGACAAAGGCTGGGTACATCCTGGATATGTCACCAGTCTATTACAGGGTTGACACATGCCGCTGTGTTTCTTTCCTCATTAGACATTTGCAAGGCTGATTTTGAACCCTGCGTTGTTTACAACCGTGTTTACCAGCTAGCAGTCTTTTTGGCATATTGCTGTACCATATTTTTGAGCATTAGCACCACATATTGAGCAGTGGAACAGCAGAAATCCATTGACCTGACAGTTTTTTAATACAGTTGGTACTATATATTTACTGGTAAGACATTGTTGGTGTATCTGTTTCAGTAAACAGAGACAGTGTTTCCCACCTGGCTCAACTGGATCTAGCCACTGCTGACTGCACAGTAAGACACACACAAACACACACACAAACAAACAAACACACACACACACACACACGCAGCTCTGCAATATTCAAACAGACACTGATGATTTCCTTTTTTTCTCATTAACAATGACAGAAACAAAATATTGATTGGTATGGCCTTGGTGCCTCTTTTATAGGTAGCCATGGCAACAGCATTGCATGTGACTTCCTGTCAGGATGAGTTCCGCCAGCAGCAGATAGCAGTGCTGTGGAGAGCCAGTGGAGCGACGCACACACAGGTAACAACACCACCACCACCACCCAAACTCATGTATTGCAACGAGTTCCTGTTTTTACCTGCTCTGCTCTCTGCTTCTGCAGAGACATCTGGTGTGTGGGCCTGTGAAGACTCCTGGTTCTCACCTCACTGCTGCACAATATCTGCAGTAAGACACTTTCATTGTTCACTGTTGTGTCTCTTTTCTTGTCTTCTAATAGTTCTGTCTTTAGGTTCTCCATCTTCACTCTCTCTCCACTTATCTTACTGGCCCCACCCACCTCTCCACCAACCAATGTGTTTTTTTTTTACCACAAAAAAAGACTCGCAGCAGCATCTTGTCTGCACAGTGAAAGTTCTAATTAAGCTGAATCAAAAGAGCAATAGTGGGCGTTGATGGTGCCGTCTCCATCTCTGTGTTATTGCTGTGTATTTTTAGCTGAGGTGTCTGTGTATTCTTTCCTCCTCCAGGCTGAGAAGAGGTCAGATGAAGGAGGCCTCAGAGATGAAGTACGGAGATCAAGTAGAAGGTGTGTGGAGCCGTGTTCATATTCATGGTTATATGATATTATATGCTCCTTACTCATCTTACTGACCTGACTGATACTATTTGCCATTAACTACAGATGAAATGAGTAAACTGGTTTGAAATAACGGTTTTTTTTTCTGCTTGTAGGTCAGACGTGGGATGACATCATCAGGGTCATGACCTCTGCCACTGTCAGATTTGAGTTGCTGTCAACGGTCCACACCAGTCCTGTGAGTCATCATTACAACAGAATTTTAATTTAAGTCAACCTGAAGTAATCAGATACTAACCTAACTGTGCGTTTTTTTCTTGTCTGAGAAAGACAAGAAAAAACGCCTGCATTGGCGGGCACTAATTTCAGACTCTGCATGCAATTGTCGATGTGCTATGTGTGTGCTTGTCCCAAATGGCCATATTGATTAATTAAAAATGGCTGTATTTGACTTGATACACTTGTTTTTGTACTTTAGGTGACATTAGATGTCCAGCGGGAAGGGGGCGTGTCCACGAAAGGGCCAAGGGGAGGAGTGTTTGTGATGTATAACTGTGCCAGACTACACACTCTGTTCGACAGCTATGAGAGAGGAGTGGAGAAGGGTGAGAGTTGTGCTCTGCACAAGATTTATGCTTCATGTCTTCGATCAACCAATAACCCAGATGGCTGTGGTCTGGCAGTATTCCCTTAGACAAACTTAATAAAGGAAAATCCATATTTTAATTGAATAGGAGCAAGCAATTGCGGGAATCATAAAAAGTTAGCAGGAGTGTGATAAGTTATAACCGGATTTCTCTCATGTAAGAGTAAAAATATATAATAATATTACATTTTTTGACTCTAGATTAATTATTTAAATTAAAGTTTCACAGATGCAGTCAAGAAGCAACATTTTTCTCCTTTTTTTAAAAAAAAGATAACTTTTGTTTTGTATTTTATTTCATTTTAAGAATAAAGCTTTAACAATTATGATTGTATCATTTGATTGTATCATAATGTATTTTTTTTCTGCTTATTTACAGGTTTATACCCAGAAATCCCTGAAGGCTCCCAGCTTGACTTCTCTTCTCTGAAAGAAGAGGTTTCATGTTATTCTCTTCTATAACATTTTATTCTGTTCTGTCATTTCTTTAGATGTCCGTTGTTTTTATATTACTGGTATTTCCATCAAAAATATGTTAAACTGTCACAGCAACATTTCGGTGTTAATCCTACTGTGCCGTCTCTGTCTTTTGACTGACAGGGTGAGTGGCTTCTCCTGTTCAATTACCTCATTCCCTTCTCCGAGCTGCTGGACCAATCAGGACAAGCGTTAGACTGCGAAGGGGGAGGAGCAAGAGTCAATATTAAGACTGAACAGGTCAGAGGATTGAGAACCGCTGATTACTGCTCAAAGATGTAAGCCTGCTAAGATGTTTGTCTAACGTACGGATGCGTTTGTGTTCCTCAGATCTGTAAATTTCTCGTGTCTCTCAGTAAAGACTTCAGCTCGTACTACAACAGAGTCCATGTGCTCGGGGTGAGGATGTATTTACTGTGTATATACGCTCATATATAAAATAGATCTTGTTTGTACAGTGTGTTAAATTATTTACTGAAAACAGGAGATGTCAACTCCTTTTTTGCCAACATTGGAATTTTCCTTTGTTTTTCCTCTTTCTTTACTGCCCCTTTCTGCCTTTCTTTGCAGGAGCCGCTGCCTCATCTCTTCAACCAGATGTTTTGTCGTCTGCATCTGTTGAGAGCATTGAGAGAGCTCTACCACAGCGCTCTGGACACCCTTAACCTTCCCCCCATCAGGCAACTATAGCCACAGTTCACTCGTCCTCTGATCACTGACCACAGATCTCACACACTCACCTATATTTTTCAATGGTAGCTTTATCACATACACATTTATTAAACTTCATTAAACTGACACATTTAATGTTCCCTCAATTTGGTCAATATGAGATATTGTATTACCTGCCAACTGTCAGTGATAACTGTAGTTTGGTACACTAACTCCTAAAATATTTAAAGGACGGTCAATACCCATAAATAATGTGATGCAAGTTAACTCTGAACTTGGCACGCTGCGAGTTCAGCTTGAAGTAGGCCGATCGATTTTTCTGGAAGATTTAAGCTCCTCCTATGCTACAAAAAAAGTTTGAGATTTTAGAAAGTTGACTTATTTGTTTCTTACATAGATTTGGAGGAGAAGCTTGATACTACTCATCTACAGCAATCTTTGAACACATCACGATATTGTTAAAATTTACCTTCGGCCAATACTCATTTTGTCTGAATAGGGGTTAGGGTTAGCTTGAACGTTAACTAGCGCTAGCTGTGCAGCCAACTGCTAATGTCAACTAGTGCGGGCTGTGCCACCAACATCTAACGTTAACTAGCGCTGGCTGTGTCGCCAACTGCTAATGTTAACTGGCTCCAACTGTGCAGCCAACTGCTAACGTAACTGCTAACATTGACTAGCTCTTGTTTTGCAGCCAACTGCTAACGTTGACTAGCTCTTGCTTTGCAGCCAACTGCTAACGTTGACTAGCTCTTGCTTTGCAGCCAGCTGCTAACGTTGACTAGCTCTTGCTTTGCAGCCAGCTGCTAACATTGACTAGCTCTTGTTTTGCAGCCAACTGCTAACGTTGACTAGCTCTTGTTTTGCAGCCAACTGCTAACGTTGACTAGCTCCAACTGTGCAGCCAACTGCTAACGTTGACTAGCTCTTGTTTTGCAGCCAACTGCTAACGTTGACTAGCTCCAACTGTGCAGCCAACAGCAAACGTTCACTAGTTGTCCTGCCAATTTCAACACAGATTTGTTGTTCACAATGTAGCATTACCGGGGGGGATAGGGTACACAAAAGTTCTTACTCTCAGGTGTGTAGTAGTTTGCACATGCACGGTTTTGATCGGGCAGGATGTCGGATTGGGTATTGAGACACACGTGTAGTTGTTTTTCCTTTGTGGCGCAAATGAGCCGATAAAAGACATAACATGATTCCGGATAGGTGCATAGACTCACCGGACTCACTCAGCATTTTAGGCTGTGTCAAAGCCGTTGCAGATAGGGGTATCAGTATTGCAACAACTCTAATTAACACATTGTATCTTGTAATTTGTACTAAAATTGAAATTGTAAAATATGTGTTGGACCACTTTGTGACAGGGATGAGTTTCCTGGACACTGGGAAGTTAATGGTCCTGGTCGAGAAATAGTGTGTTGTCATGATAATTGAGTTTCAGCTGCTCATATGTACTATATGTATATGAAATGGGTTTCGATCTTATTGTCTAACTCACTGTAAGAAAGCAAATAAGGGTATTTCCCAAAATGTCAAACTATTCCTTTAAGTTTAAGGATTTTTTTGCTCAGCAGCCAAATAGGCCACATCTCCAACTCCAACAACTAAAGCAACTTTTAAAATTGCCTCAACAATCAAGAAAAAAAAATTGCTTTTAACAAGCCTCGCTTAACTGTTGCATTTCAGTCCCATTTCAACTATGTTAGCCACATTGTATTTATCAGTGCCACACAAATATCACAAATAGTTGTTATTTAAAAAGAAAAAAAGGCACAGAATATTTATTCTGCATACGAGTCTTAATTGCTGTGTTCATGTGATTATTCAGAGCCCTCCAATCACAGTTACCCTGCTTGACAAATCACAAATGTTCAGCATCAGGTGTTCATAAGTTATTGACGAAAAGCAGTACATTAGCAGTATTTAGGGCATTGTGCCATAACGTTGGGAAATGCATGAAATGGCATGAAAGTAATATATATGAAGAGTTTTATGCCAAAAATGTTATTTATAACTCTTGGTAATGACCTCAACTTGATCCTTGAAATGTGAAATGTGTTTCCATTTCAGCTGTTAAAAATGTGCCATAACTTGTTTTAACCTTCTGCCGCACATCATTTTGTAAATTGGTGTTTCTTTGTTTTTGTTTTTAAAAGTGAATATCTCAACTTGGAAAAACTTAGTATACAAGTATCAAATATCTTACTCACTTCTCACTGCATGACATGTTTGAGCTGCCCGGCAAAATGTTGCTCGTCCCTGAATGGATTTTTAATGGACTTTTTTTACATTTTAATTTCTGTAGAAAAGGGAATGAGATGTTTTCCAATATGCAGATTTATTTGCAGTGACTTACAGTGTCTTCTTAACCACAGCTGTAATGACCACATTATAAGAGCAGGGGAGACGCAGAGTGAGGGACTTTTTCCTACCTTTTGCTGTTAATTGTCTCACTGTATCTGTAAACAGGTGTCTGTATATATTAGATGCAGCATGTTCACTATTGGCGTTTCCCTTGCTGCCACGTTTTCACCCCTCAAGTCTCAACATCTCTGACCTTCATCTCTCATTCTTTTCTCCCTACTCTTTGCCACCCTGATGCCCATCTCCCTGCTAAGAGCCCTAATTGCCCTTTAATCTGTCTTGTCTGTCCTAATTTATTACCACTGGTTTTGCAAGTTCACATACTTTCCTATCCAATTTCTCCATGGACATGCTGGAAAATCTTGATATTAAGAGTTTTCAGCGTGAAACCAAACCAAACGATGGGTACTTTTAACAATTGGGAGTCAAAATAATTAAGGGAAGAATTAATTACTCATCGTGTACAGCTTTGTGATGGATGTCGTCGGTTATCTGAATTCAGAAAATGAAACAAACAAAAATAAATCTGTAATTGATAACATTCACAGCTCAACTTCATAGGACAGTCCTCCTCATCCTGAAAAATCTCTACATTAACATCGGACCCCTTAAGTATCTTCACTGCCCATCTGAATGTAAATAATCTATCTCCCACACGCATCTGTCAGTCAATGGTTTCTGTGTCTTTCCTGTCTGCAGAATTAAAATAACCATGACAGACTCTCCCGCTGTGTGTTTGTGTCTGAAAGATGACCCAACTCAAACAGTTATTCTGTAGATAAATCCCCTCATGCTCCGCTCCAGCACAGCGCCCTGAGGCCACACAGATCCAACAATAGCCCTACGCTGCCTGGATATACAGCACATGCTGTAGATACAACCCTGGTAATGTGACGTGTCATTTGTCTTCGCCCTTTTTTTTCTCCATTCCCATGCCTTCATCTCCCTAGGAGTTCTTGCTTTTGATCGGGACCTCATTTATAAAAGGCAGTCACTGATTTATGGCTGTTTACAAGCCAAACATTTGCTTCTTGAAAAATGTGAATTACAAATTCGATGGGCTACATCTCATTTCTGCTTCAATTTAGCTAAAAATGATTTATTCCAATGACTCATCTGAGTTGTGTGAATCCTGTGGAGATCGTATTTGCTCTTATGAAATGTTTATGCAACAGTGTACTTGCAGGAAAAAAACTGTGAGACAGTTTTGATGTTTTATAAATGAGGCCCTCCGCCAACTTTGTAAATACACGTGTACACTAGACGGCGTTTGGTTTGGTCCCAAAGTCCTTGCTGCTTCATTCCTCCATCTCCTCCTATGTCTGCCCTGTAAATACACAGGCCTGTGAACTGTAACATTTGCTCATCCTTGTTTTTGTGAGTAAACCACCTTAAATAATTGGTTGTGCTGCATTCAAATCTGACATGCAGTTACATACAGATGCAAATGACTAGGAGTTTATGAAATATACAGTTTTTATGATGCAATCTTTACCCAGACTGATCCTTTTCTTCCGTATGCAAGTCCTCCTACCATTACTCTTTTCTTCCTTCATTTGTTATTATTTTCTCTCTCCCAATTTAACCAATATATTTCCAATAGTTTGTTTCCCTATTCTCCCTTTGTTTTCAGGGAGTGAGAAAAAAAGAGTGGGTCTGGGTGAAAATTCCTCAACTGTATCTGTCTGATTCCATCTCTCTGTGCCCCCCCCCTCTCAGCACTGAATCAAATCTATACTTTCCAAGCTATGCCAATTGTATTTGTATGTGGGATCAATAAATTATTACTGCTTAAATCCACTGGTTGATTCTGGTGATCTGTAACAAGCTTGCTTATTTACAAGGCGACTGAAACAAAGTCATGGTATTTGCATGATATGGTAATAACTAACCGTTTTAATTAACTGAGCAGCACAGACGAATGAGTTGATGGCGTTAATAATAATGCTGTTAGTGTAGAATTTCACCGTGGTGAAGGTCACAAGCTGCAGCCTAGATAGGAGACCATGCAGGCAATCACTGGAACCTCTGAATTCCATGAAGAGAACAAATTAAATGAACATTATTGGCTCATGCCTACAGGAAGCTTGCTGCACAGCTGATTCCCAAAAGCTCAATTTAACAATGAAGGGATTAAACATTTTAATTATCCATTACAAGAAAGTATGTATGACTATGTTGTAGTAGTTATTTTCCAGAAATGATTATGAATGAGCATGAGTGTCATGTCTTTGTATTTTATTTAATTTGGGTGCTTGGCTTAGACCTCTCCACTATTTAAATATGAATGATCTTATTTGTTTACATCTCATATTCATTCACATATTCAATTAAAGTTCATGTCCCTGAAATTGCACGACGGTACTTTATTTTCTGCATCTGTTTTTACATGTATATTTTTTATTGTCATACTATCAGTCTTTAAAAAGGGAGGAAAATGTATTCACTTGATTTCTGGAGCTTCCACAATAAAGATCATCTCCACCTGTTCTGGCCGTGAAGATAGTCCAAGGCCACTCAGTAGTGATGCATCTCCCTGCCAACACTGCACACATGGAGCATTTGAATGACTGTTAAAAAGTACAAGATCTCAGAAAAAAGCATTAAGATGGAATAAAGAGTCAACTTTCAGATTTAATTGGAATTAATCGATTAAAATCCAGCCATTAACAGCCCTAAATGACACCCAATAAATGTGGCCAGTGATGTGTTTCCTCCTTCCCACAACCTGCCTTGACCTGCAGTAATGAGCTGTAGCAGTCTGTTAGACATCACACACACACACACACACACACACACACACACACACACACACACACACACACACACACAAACACACACTTCACTATTACTATTCAAGTAATCCATTTTAACATTTACAGAAATACTTTCCGAAGCCATGAAAACGGACAAAATAGCTGTATGTAGGTTATAGTGAGCAGTTACAGAATTGTAGACTTGAATAAACCGTTGATGTTTTTTGAAGACTTGAACCTCAACTTGCTTTAGATTTGAAAGCAAAAAAACACTCAAGTCAACAAGCTTATTGAATGCTGGAACAATTAACAAAAAATAAGCAACAAACTGACTGACATTGAAAAATCCACAGCTTTGGAAGTATGTATACACATGTAGACGTTTCTTGTCATTTAAATGGTGCATACACACACACACACACACACAGCACACACACACACACACACACACACACAGCACACACACACACACACACACACACACACACACACACACACAGTTGGATTGAGTCGGGTCACTGTTTTTGTTATTGGGGAATCATCTGCTCCCGGGTCTCTGTTGTGTTCTTAACAAGAGCAGCAACAGCAACACAGCTGCTTCCACAGTGTCTCATTCACCGTTTCTGCATATTTGCATGAGTAATATTCTTCAGTTTGAATATCTGATTATCAAGCATGGCTGCACTGCAAATGCAATGCAGTTTGCTTCTTTCTTTGTCGCCTTCACATAACATGATTGTGAGCACAGCGCAAATACCTTTTTATGCGTACAGTAATTCACTATATATATATCTATATATATATAGTGAATATATATAATAAAATATACAGCATGTTTGTGCGTATTATGCATGTGAAATCTCCAACAATACTCACAACTCATTAAACAGCTGAAATCCAACTGACTAAAATGCAAGTAGGGCACTAATGTCATCTCACCGCAGTACAATAGATTCAACACACGGTGGCGATGTTTGGCCAGGTTTCCAACCAACTGACACCCGTGTCTGGAACCCAGCCAGTCCACTGCAAAAGAAAAAGGGGTAAAAGCTGTAAAGATGATGTACTGTAGTGTAGTTTGAAGCAGTTATAATGATTCAAACAAATGTCACAAAGGCTAGAGATCACTGAGAGACAGTTTGCACTCTGAAGCTGAATTTGATCATCGGTGGTTTGGATTCTGAGCTCACTTCGTTGTGCTCAGCTTTTCCACACATGAAGAATTGCCAGATGTTAACATCTGTCTCTTCATTCCCCCAAATGCTTTGGATTTAGGGTTGTTTCCTATTGATTTGTTATGTCATTCATACTAATTAACTACATCACAACTGTCTTAAAGGAGCAGCGATTACTCTTTTTACAAGTGAAGTGAAAATGTAATTTACTCTAAATCGGGAACACACCACAACTAATGTGTTCACGTAAATAAAACCCATCCAGGTGTTTTATTTTCAGAAAAACTGGAAGTTGGAGCAGATGAGTAATGGATTTGCCATTTGTAATAGAGACTTCCTGAACAGTAACCAACTAGCTAAGGCAAGCATCCTTTTTCCTTTTTAGAAAGACGAAATAATAAATTCTGAACTAATTAAGTTATAAAATAAACTGTGGTTTGTTTTTCATCAAATAAAACCTATTCCTGTTCATGTATTGGACTTACTGTTCTGACCAGCCTGTTGGGCAACTCACAACATCAAAATACAACCAATATCCATTTGATTGAAAATAATAATAATGTGACGGTTCCTGATAACAACATTTTTGTAAAACCAGACTTCGTTTTAAAGAACGGGGAAGCTGTGCAACGCAAAAAAGTGTGAAATTGAATTAGCCAATTCTTTGTGCACACAATTCACTCAGATGCACAGAGAACACAGAAAAAGGCTTGGATTAGCAGCTGCTCAGGTTGCAAAGGGTTTCAGGCTTAATTTGCACTTTTGAATGGCTTCCCTCCAATTTGGATGGCATTGTTCTCACCTGGAAAAACACAGTGAATACAGCAGTTCACGCTGCTGACTTCACAACATGCTCGATGTGAACGTGAAAGATACATTACAATGAATCCCCCTTTTTTCTTTTTTTCTTTTTTTTTTGCAGTGCAGTCAGGGCAGCTCCAGGAGGCTTTATCCTTTTCATCTCCATCACCGCCAATCAGAAACTCCCCTTTACAAGACCCCCGCTTGCTTGTCAATCGCTCCCCTCGGGCGATAGGTTGGAACGAGACAAAAGAGGGAGGAGGGCGAGAGAAAGGGCGAGAGGCTGGGGGGGGGGGGTCGGACGTGAAAGTAGTTGATAAACGCGGGGATGGGTTGTTAGAGAGAGCGGAGCATGTAGAGTAATCGCTGAGTAGATCCACTGTCTTGAAGAGAGATGAATGAATGGGGTCAGGGACGCCCCTGAGAATAAAACGAGAGAGAGAGAGAGAGAGGGGGGGCTTGATAGAGTGAGAGAAAGGAGGATAACAGAAGCTAGGATGAAGCAAATGCATGAGGTGGAAATGGACTGAGGGCGACAGCAGCGAGGTATTAAATAGCCGAGAGAAAAGTAGGGAAAAAAGCCTGGAAAGGAGGAGAATGCCAGTTAGAGTGGAAAAGAAGAGTTAGCAGGAAAGAAGCAGATAAAGAGGATGAGGATGAGAGAGCAAGAGACGGGATGGAACTGGGTGGAGGACCAGAAAGAGATTAAAACAGCAGGGAAATGGGAGAGGAAAGGAAGGAATTACACAATAAATCAGAGAGGAAGAGAGTGAGGGAGGGAGGGCGAGCGCTAAGTGACTTGTGAGGAAATTAAAATATGAAAATGATGACAGAATTGTTTTATGACGAATACAGTTTTAAGTAGGAGAGCCACTTTAAATTCCCTTGTTGAACTAAATCTTCAATGTTCCTCAAATAAATACACTCAAGTCTCCTGGTTAATATTTCTATTGGTTTAGCTAATTGGTTTTAAGAATTTGAACTTTCTCCACCAGCTTTTGTTTGGCAAATGGCCCTAAATACTACCACGGGTCTCAGACAACAGCTTCCTCTCTTTAGAAGAAACCAGATTGTTTTTTCACGTTGCCATTAGGAACAAAACACAGCACCAGTTGTCCAGTTGATCGAAAAAATATCCCCCGAATCCAAACAACTGCTCTCGAGTACTGAAGGTTTCTATCAAGTAGCACACAGCAGAATTTCAAGCTCAGACTAGTGTCGGTTTACTCTGTTTTCCCACCTACGCGAGTATGTAAATGTATCACTAAAGTGTGTTTGTGAAGCCCACAGACACACAAACACAAGACGAAAGATCCAAAAATGACAATACAGTCAGATTTCACAGGTGATCTGTGAAACATCCATGTCCTCCCATCACAATCAGCAGTCAACAGGCGATGGATTTCTCTCCGCTTCCCTGTGCAAAGCGTTGCAGGCGGTCCGCTTCATCTAGACATTCATGTGATCAGATTTAACACACCGCTCAAGATCACAAGACGCTGATATCTTGGCAGCGTGGGAGCTATAAGACGCTCTATTTTGAGCTTCTTCTTTTTTTTTTGCTTCCTCCACAAGCCAAAGAGCTTCTATTGAGTCAGCAGGAAAACTCAGCGAGAGAAATAAGCTGCCAAGGCCGGAGCAGTCAGGCAGGTGGTGAGCCGCTGCAGATCGGGGCGACTCATATATATTTAGCTTATGAATTTTCTTGATTTACAGCTTTAACATCACAGATTAATACACATTTGGTGCACCTCAGAGCTGCAGGGCGTGGTCGAGATGACTCATGGGATATATATGGAAAATCACCATATTATACTATCATATAAAAATACGCTTCTGTGAATAATTATTTGTCAGATATGTTTTTTTTCCCATAAAGATAAGTTAAACAGTATTAAGATTAGATCCATACCTTCTCCCTGACTGAAAAAAGAAAAATCCAGAATATATAAATATGCAAATCTTTTTGATCTGTTTATATTTCGGTTCCTGCTTGACACGAGACGTCTCCTACATCACTGAAGAGTCGACTCTCGGCGTATACGACCTGGAGGCTTCACGTTTCCGCTCGACACTTCTGTAAATTGCATTTCGGGCCGCGGTTGGCTTCCACACGACTTGCGAAACTTCACAAAACTTCACGTCACCATCAACTGAGATTTCAAGGTGAGCAGAGAGAAACCGCCCGACTCCTTTTTCCTGTGTCAAACTCCTTCGCTGACATCATTCTGCTCAGTGAAGCTCAGACATCCTTGTGATGTAACAATAAGCAAATCACACTTCAGACCAAAGGGGGACGTTAAGACCCCTGTGATGTTACATCATTAATGTGCAGTCAGACTATCCCACCAAAAGCAATGAGTTATTATGCTCCTTTAATCTGCATGCATTTCAGCGCTTCTGATGCACCGGAGCACGGGCAGAGCGGGGCTGCATGATCCACGTACCTCCATCATGTTCTAATAAACATTTCTCAAATCTCTGTGAACGAGCCGCATGTGGATTGGGCAGAAGCAGCCCTGCACTTAAATGATTTAGCAGGAGGATGAGAGCCAGACCGGAGGCAAGCTGCCAATACCACTGTGACTTCTAGTGTGGAATAATCTCGCAACCGCAGAGACTCAGCATTCTGCTGGATTCAACATGTGGAATATTTCGTGAACCGCGCCCCCTTCAATTAATTTCCAAAACGGTCACAAATGTGCACGTCAAGTGCAGCAGCGGTGCAAGTGACAGGTTGATGGGGGTTTTGGTCATGGCGGGGGCCAAGGAGGGGGATGGTGGGCAGTAGAAGCAGGGCCTGTGTTATACAATAATTGAATAAATTGAGAATTGAATTAAATTCAATCATATAAATTAGGATTCTGGGTATACCTAATTGCTGTGAACTGCGGTTGCTCGCCCAAGGCTGTGGCTGGTGGTTGAGATGTAGGTGGAGGAGAGACAGTGGCAATAACGTGCGGGGGGAGTGGGGGTCTTTTAGAGACATCAAAAGGCAAAGTAACAGCCTTTCATCCATTCATTAGAGAGTGAATGAGGGTTATAGGAAAAATCCACTTAAAAAAACGTGCATCTTTTCTGTCGTTTGGTGCATTTACACAGAAAACGTGATGATGTTGCTTGAAAATATTACTCACAGCGAGGTTTGGTGGGAGAAAAAAGATTTCAGAGATCTGATTCTCAGAAACAGAGGGGACAGGATTCAAGACGCCACACTGATGTTTAACGTTTCATGTACACATCTGTTGGCTAAACGAACACACTATAGACCAATTCAGTTGGAAACGTCAGACGTGTCCCAGTTTATTTCCTGTCGCGGTTAAGGGAACCTATATAAAAAAAGGAAAAGGCTCTAACAGAGCATCTTTGTTATCAATAACTAACCATCTATCAAATTGTTAATGACATTTAATAATATACAGGCACTTTCTATAATGTTTCCTGTTATTGTCATTGGGCGGCAATAACCTTCAAATTTGATTAGCGTCTACAAATCTGGAAATTTACACCGGTATTAGTGATGCAATGAACCTGCCTTCTTTTATATATTCCTTGTTGTGTTTGAATGAGATGGTGAGAATAAAACAACTGATGAACCTGATCGTTGCATTAAGTTGATCAGTGACTTCAAGGCTGCCCATTAATGGAAGTGAGATACTGTACTGTGGAATGTAACGTCAGACATTTCCTTCCCTTGTGTGTGTGTGTGTGTGTGTGCGTGTGTGTTTGCGTGCATGTGCGTGCATGTGTGTGTGTGTGTGTGTGTGTGTGTGTTTGTGTGTGCACACCTTAACATCACTTAATCAGAATCAGAAACATATTTATTGCCAAGGACACCAATGAGGAATTTGTCATGGTGACTAAGGTTTATACAATGAGGACAATAACAATAAACGACAATAAACAAACGGTGACTATAATATATAGTATATATTGTAACAATATAAACAAACAGAGACATAAAGTGAGGGATGATTGATAACTGGGTCCTTCCCTCCCACAGTGGTCAGATTTAATCTGATAAACTCTCGATGCAACAGCTGTCACCCAGACCCGGCCTGTCTGTGACCCAATCTCTGTGCCTTCACTCCCTCCCTCCCTCCCTCCCCCTCTTCCACTCCATCTCCGCTTAATGCCTCTCTCAGTCTCTATATCTCTTTCAGTATGTCCATGTGTGCATGCAAGTGTACTTAGGAAAGACACATACACACACACACAGTCGATTATCCATCTCAGTCCCTAATTCGGCAGATGAGGATCTGGTTCGATAAAGCTTTGTTTTGAAGGAACAACAACAAACACAATGACCTGCTGTGCACATGTGCTGTCGGATATTTTAGCAGATGCTCTGACAGGGATTGAATTACTATGAGTGGTCATCGTGAGCACACTCTTCTGCTGAAAGACAGCCGATCGACACAACTTTCAGTACAGTGGAGATGGAACCTTTGACCTTTTCATCATGGCAGAGGGTCGATGTGCCCTCCCGTTCTCCCAGTAGGCTTTTCTTATCTCTGCAGCTGGATTACAGTGGCTTCAAGTAATCTACTATACTGGCTGGTGTAAGGGTGAGACGCTTTTGTTCTGTAACATCCAGAAAGTAAGTACTATGAATGAAAGGGCCTTTACTTTCAACAACAATGTGGGCTTCCAGCGATGATCAAAACAATATAATTAAGATAATTGATTATTGTGCTGCATTCTGTTTTGCAATGATGCTCACGTTCTCTTGTGTTAAAAATTTAGCGTTCTTGAATTGATGGCTGTTATAGTTGTGCTTGGTTACGTTTCGTTAAAATAAAAGTGTTTTGCAGTCCGGATACTTGTTTACTTCAACTGAACCCGATGTCTTACAACACTGAGCCTGAACACCTCACTTTACTACACAGAGCAGCTCCTTTGTTGAGGCCGGGCATTTCAAAACATGAAAGTTAAAAGCATTCAGGGGAGGATGGAAATCAAAAACTCAAATCTGAGTCAAAGGTTAGGCAATTGGAGGCAAAGTTTGACACACCAATGAAATGTTTAGCGGCTGACAGCATTTTACTTTTTCGGAGTTCATTTCTGGTTTTGCATTGATAAAACTTCCTTTTTGCTTGGGTTCATTGGGACGCGGCAAAATCTGTCAGTGTCCCAACAAGCTTTCTCTTTCAGTCCCTTCACTATGCTGCATCTCTAAAAATGCACATGCAAGCCTTCTGCCTGCACGGCCGCACACACACACACACACACACACACACACACACACACACACACACACACATCAAAGTGCACAGGCAGCATTAGTGATTGTGTGTAATGAACCCTCATAGAGCTGAAAGAACTCCACAGTTTAGGGTTTGTGTCTGTTTGTGTGTGTGAAGAGGAGGTTTCTGAAACTGTGGGATACAGTACAGTACTCAACAAGTACACACACACAGACAACACACACACATTTATGATGAAGCCAAGATCCTGACTTTTTTCCGATATCCGATTCCTCTTTGTCATCAGAATAATTGTCTCATCATGTTAACAATTTAAGAGAAAAAATCTCATAAAATAGAAATTCATTTGATCCAGTTACTTATTTAGCCGTTATTGTGGAAGTTATTTTCATAACTAACAGATGATCCCTCCCCCAAGTTTGCCCTAAACATGTGTCTTGTGTCGTCTTCGTCTGTAGCTCAGTGTCGTCTCTGAGCATCTTGGCTTGTGTCTTTGAACAGCGAGTGCCAATTTGCCTCTGATGGCCTTTTGTTGGGAAGCTCCAAAAACGTTTTGGCTAATGGGAAATCAGGACTAAAGGCGTGTGTGTGTGTGTGTGTGTGTGTGTGTGCGTGCTGTGTGTGTGTGTGTGTGTGTGTGTGTGCGTCTGTGTGTGTGTGTGTGTGTGTGTGTGTGTGTGTGTGTGACATGGTGAAGAAGCAAAACTACCTCTGGTCCGTATTTCATTGTGGTTGTTGTAGCAGATAAAAGTGATCAACGGTCACACTGGTGAGATGCTGAAATATCATTGGCCAGCAGGACAAAGCAAATATTAAGCAACAGGAAG
Source organism: Chelidonichthys spinosus (assembly GCA_029853015.1). Taxonomy (NCBI): domain Eukaryota; kingdom Metazoa; phylum Chordata; class Actinopteri; order Perciformes; family Triglidae; genus Chelidonichthys; species Chelidonichthys spinosus. Next base: position 11,379,789 of record CM056829.1, read on the forward strand.
GAAAGACAGTGGCCGACCTTCTCACAGCAGGGTACAGACAAGCTGCCAAATATGGTCTGACCATTTGACTGTATAGTTCCATTCGTACCTGATTTGAATAATTCATGTCTGTTAACGGAACGTCTACGCCAAGATTTCAAACCGGACAAATATGGCGGCTTGTGTGAAAGCTTTTTTTTCCCTTTCTTATATAGTTAAAATAGCTCATCAAATCTTGATTCAAAGTGAGAAACATGATTGAATTTTAATTTTTAGATCGACAACAGTTGGTTTAAAATAGGATTGGGAGGTATGACGGTATACCAGAGTATTAAGAAATCTCTTGTGCCACAACTCATGGACCTGTATCCATGAAGCTTGTATTTTCTTCCAACCACTCAAGTCTACATGCCAACGTTCCCCCATGGCAGAAGCTGCCATTATCAGCTTCTAATCTGAATGCTCGTTCTCATATCTTGGCCAAGGGCACTTCAACATGCGGACTGGAAGAGCTGGGGATCGACTGATCTTCCAATTAGTAGAGATTGGAATGGAGATTTTTTTAATGGAAAAATAACACATTATACACAGAAAATTGTTGTCTAATTCCTTCCAGTCTTAATTCTGTCTCAGTGTGTTGACGCGATTAGATGTACGTAAACATAAGCAAGAACTGTTTTTTAATTGTGTGAACAAACTGCAGCTGGGATCGGCTCCTCCCCGTCCACATATTGTAGTACGGGGAGAGAATATTGGGAATTAAAATAAAGAAGAAAAAAGTGTGTACATGCACATTAACACAACGTTCATTTAGGCAACACACACCTTTCACCTTTCTATATTGGTCTCCATTACAGCCCAGTTCATTCCGTTGAATATTTAACCAGGACATGATTTCCTCTTCAGGGATGCAGCGCAGGGATGTGACTACACCTGCCACACCACATACGCATCCAGTTACACAGAGGACAGAGCAGGAGTTCATCCAACTGCAAGCACGGATTCATCCGCTCATAATGAACGATGAATCATACTGCTCTTTACTGGAAGGAAGTCAACGCACACAGATTCTGTACATCCACCTGGTTTCTGCAGTTATTTATAGCACAGCTGACTGCTGCCTGCATGGCCCATATAGAAAGATCAGTGTTGAGATCGTTTCAGGGATCAGTTTAAAAACTAAAACAGAAAAACTGGATCATGATCGTCACATGTAATGTGTCCCCTGTATTTAACTCTTCCTTAGCCTCTTTAGGATGCAGTGGGCTGCTACGAAGCACCCAGGGAGTAAATTAGCGATCGGTATCTCAGTGAAGCCTGGGATTGAACCCCCAACCTTGTGTTTAAAGGACGACTTGCTCTGCCCACTGATCATCCCAGCTGCCAGTTTGATCTGTATGGCGGTATGTCTTTCAGGATCTACTTCAGTCAGTTTTCTTTGTAGGTTTTTCGGTGCGTTTATTGATTTCTGTACACAGTATCAAAGGCCAAATGCTCTACGTCTCCTCACAGCGTTGCCTCAAATCGCCTTTCTCAAGCACAAAGACTGCAGCCGATGCCAAACGTGCACACGCGCTGTGGGTGTGAGAGCAACATCATGATTAAAAACTAAATTATGATATTTTTTGGTGTCTGTGGCCTTCATTTGTGTAGAGGCAGAGACTGGAAACAGGGAGAGAATATGTTTAGCTGAGCTTTTTCTGCCGCTGTTGTTCAGCCCAGGAAAGAAAAGAAAGAGGAACCCAACTGACCAGCTAATCAGACAGCTCTCTCTGGCCGATTGATTCAACACCGACACCACCAGCTAAATGCCAACACCTACAAAACTAAGCGGTGGTCGAGGCAGAAGAGTTTCATTCTTAAGACACAACCGATCAAAGTGAGTCGCATAACAGTATTTCAGAGGTGGTAAGCACCCTTTATTCCCTAATTTCATTATAATAGGTGCTGAATGCGTGATAAATGAGGCCAGTTCCCGTCCATATTATCAGGTGAGCTCATCCTCCATCCGAGCCCCGATCATCCGTCTGAAAGGGTTTAACGGTGGCTCGACAATCTTTGGATCCTCCCCAAACTCCCACTGATGCACTTATGATAAGTGGCTGTGTGGTGTAATGGGGCTACGATTTAAATGTGGAAATGTAAATGCACTGGAATGCCTTGCAGTCTAGGGATCCCGATAAAGAATAGCAGAGGAAGACGTTCCCTCTGTTCTGCTCTAATTCACATCTCAAGGTCTTGCCGTGTTCACTGAGTCAGTGATTATGTTTCAAGGATGAGTCTATTCCTTCGATGTGTATCCCTACGGGGTTGGTTTTCCACCATAGAAAGAACATTAGTATTTTCTTCAACGGACTGGACTCAGCTGAATGATTGAAATATATATGTAAATTGTCTACTATAATAGGCATAATAGGTCGTCGTTATAACAGTTTGGGTTTTAACTATAGCAGGAAAGCACAGGTGGGACTAGCAGAGGGTCGGATGGTTTTGTTGAACGGCAGCTTGTCATTGACTGATGGGTAGAAGACTTCCCGCTCATCTCCTCTGGCCCCTTGATGACTGTCAGTCCTAGATCTGTGACGCAAAGACGAAATATGTTGTGTTTGTGTCAGAACGGCAGGAGAGCTTGTGTTCTGTCTCTGCACACACGGGACTGAATAAAAGTGGTGCAGGGAAACTTTTTAACGTCACACATCACGCTGTATTTGAACTGACAGGATACACGGTATAGGGAGAATTTGATCTAAAAATCAAATGGGTGTCACTTTCACTCAAGTCTGACTTCACACACAACGGCACTGCTGCAGTTGGAACTGTGTACAGTTGGCGTTGATAAAACACAGCTGAGACTGATTAATGTTGAGCCAATTCTGAAGGTCTCACGACACCAGACGATATTTTAGGTTATCGATTGTCTAAAGGCACATTTATAGAAGGGAGGAAAGGCTGCCCTAAAGGCTCTAGATTGGTTCTGCTATCGGGTTTCCTCTTAATGGTTTCCACCCAGTTTGAGCAACGAAATCAGGGAGATCGTCTTCAGTCTTCAGTCGAGTGCGTCACTTGTGATTCTATAGATTTTTTGTGCAAAAATCTAACCATTTAAAATGGGATTGCTGGGATCAAGACCAAGATCCTCCACGCTGAGCTTTCACGCATAGCTTAACTGCGGTGAACTTTCATGCAAGACCACTAATTATTTAAGTCTGCGTACACTTGAGGGAACGGTGAGCCGTATAGTCTGAAATGAAAGAATATATATCTCATTAAGTAGAGCTGATCCTAACGCTCGGATGTCCTAAAAAGGCCAGCATAAGGAACCCTGCTGGCTTACAGCAGGTGGCATGATGGGACTGTATAGCCCGGCTACAGACTATTTAGAAAATATATCATACCGTTTTTTGTAACCAGATTTCCAGTAATCCTGTAATCCTATTACACAAAATGAGTGACTTCCTAATGCAGTCCAGTTAAAAGACAGAGGCATCCAGCTGGATTAAATACTGATCCAATACAGACTGATTACGACCTTTTTGTCCAACCACGCGAGTGGAATTGCATTGTTGAAGCGAGGTTACCTCTTTTATACAGACATTACTGTAATCCTATTGATTGCAAGTAATCGGAAGCATAACTTTCCGACACTGCTCTGTAATAAGACACAGCTCTCCCTCCTGGACTCAATACTCATTCAATTTGGTGTGATTTCCATCTGAGCTCTGGCTGCCGAGCGACTCGCCCGATGCCAAACAGGCAGGCTGGGTGACGGAGGAGCCGGAGCCAGAGCTGCACAAAACCATGCTGAGCCGAAAAATATGAATGCAGCTTGACTCGGGTCCAGACTGAAACAGAAAGGAATTGAACGGGATCCAGTGATGAGAGGGACTTAGAGTAAGATTACACATTTGGTTTAAAGGTTGATTACCGGTTGTGTTGTCTGATCTGCCGAGTGTCTCTTGTTATTATCTGTGTGCTGCAGTGGGAGGGATGTGAAGCAATGTTGAACGAAATCCAGACTCGGGCAGAGGGAAATGATGCACTGATCCGAACGTGATATGCGGGGGAAAGACAGGGGGATAGATCTGCTGTGGTCTGATATAACAGGTACATTTATTTTCCTGTCATGAACAGAGGTTGGCTGTTGGAAACTGGAAATAAAGTGCATTTTAAAATGAATATAAAGCATCAAATGTATGTGTATTATTTGTTGTAAAGGGGGATAATAAAAAAAAACATCCTATGGTAATCAAAGAAATCAAAGCCGGTTTATTTATAGAACAGCTTTTATCCCAGCTGGTGTTTTTTTGTAAATTCCAATCACATGTTCTTTTTTTATCCAGATATATGAACCTCCTATAAGGAAAGTGTGTGCCCATGCGTTGTTATGTAGATATGCTGCCGTATAAAAGGCTATTATGCCTTTGAAGACGCTCCTTATATAGAGGCAGAGCTGTGCAGAATATCAAACTGCATCACTGTCATAAGCATCATTTCAGTAAGGATATCCTTGGCGAGTTGTTGTTGCTCTGTCCAACATGGATGTTTCCCTTGAACCATGTGTAACTAATTTACAACCAATCTGGGTTCCTGGGTGTCCTGCTGGCTCAGTGGGAGACGACGCCACATATTCACGGCTGTAGATGGGAAACGGTTTCATGTGCCTTCCAAACACTCTCCCTCCTCTTTCTTGTGGCATCACTGGACTTTCCATAATGGATTTAACAACCCACTCAGCATAAATGACACCCACAATGCACCGTTGCAACGACAACTGCAGCATGGTTAAGCTATGGATGAGATTATGGAAAGACACGGCCTCAAGTTGTCACTGGATGCAAAATCTGCACTTTAAATCATCCAATCTGTCATTCATCGACATGATTCACAACATTAGCAATGGATTTAAGAAGTCATATTATTGGATAAAATCCCCATTGTTGTATTTTGTATTACTTTTAACATACTTTTTTTCATATTGTGTAATAAGGAAACATGTCAATGGGCCTTTAAAAACTGTACAAATCAAATTTACTTTAAATCACACAACAAATAGATAAGTTTCTCTTTAAAAAGCAAAAATAAAAAATGTTTTTTCCCCCTTGGTTCAATTTCTAAATTAAGATAATCTGCTGATCGGTACTTACTCATGACAAATAAATAACATATATAGCACTTTAAATTAAGGCAAAACTTTGGCTGGAATAGAACATTTTTAAAGGGCTCCCATGACCCCTTAACTCTTGGATACGTGAATGAAAATGGGTTCTTTGGGGACACTCAAGTATTTAGCATAAAGTGGGCATGTCTATAAAAGAGAGAGTGAGAGAGGATATCAGTAGAGCACTTTTGGGTACCAAGTGACCCCATTGTCATGCAGTTTTGGGTAAAATCCATTAAGTATAAATATGTTATACCTCCTATTCTAAAAGGTGTATTTCTTCACACCGGCTCCCTAAACAGTCTTGGAATTGCATAAAGTGGGGATTACTGGAGAGCCGAGACTCTTGTGGATCCAATAAACCTAATTTCATTCATGCATGATGAGGTTATTCCCCATAACGGCAATTTCAAGGGCTTCTTTTTACCAAACAATTACTGAAATCTATCACAATTATGTAAATCTGCATAATTTCACCTGTCGCTCTCAGGACAGATTTCAAACAGCAGATTTGTCTCATTTGAATAAGATGAGCAGTTTTTTTTGTTGGTCAGTGTCTTGTGAATACCAAGGACTTAAATGAACACATTTCCATTAATTGCATGATTTAATAATATGAGGTCTTAAGAGTTACACGCTTCACAGGCTGTTTTCACCACCATGAGATCAGAAACTGGAAAGAGAAATGCATCTCCGGTTTGCTGCTCTCTGTCTCATCCACACCAGGCCCCCAAACATTTAGACCTGCTTTCTCAACTGGAAACGTGGCAAAGCCCAGCAGACGTGGGTATGGATTATGATGGCGGCGGTCTGTGAGCCCTGAATCTCCGTAAAAAACAGTGAACCATAACACCTCTCAAATATGAATGTATTTCACCGTAACAGAAGAAAAATGACAGTGCAAGCTCATTGGACTACGGGACAGTTAACCATGTCTGGGTAAGTAGGGCGATTACATCATGCGAGAAAACTTATTTTGAAAGCCAACGATTATCAAAAGAACTTCAACGCTGAACTTTTGAGAGCTCTATGCAGGACAATGTTTTGCTGATCAAGCATGCTTTTCTTCTTCTTTTTCAGCAGCACCTTGTTATTTCCATACAGCTCAACACACCTGGCAGCTGCCCAGACTGTGTGTGCACTTCAAACGATGTCATACCGTTGGTCTGTCATGCTTTAAACCAAAAGGTACCAGGAGTATAAAAATGTTGAATCCAACTCTTTGGACAATTTCTACTTTGTGACCAACATGAACCCATGCTGTACACTCTACTAAATACAAAGAGGGGGGAGGGGCTTGGCAATCCAAACCAAACTATCTGACATCTTTTCTTTCCTCAACATCAGAGTTGAATCTCAAGCTGTGCCTGAAATATTGGCGTGGCCCCGCAGTGCCGAAGCCCCGGCGGTGCTCAGGTCCTAAGCTGGGGGGCAGCGAGCAGATGTGGAGCCTGAAAGTGATGTTAATGGATTCCTCCCGTGTGTCTGATCCCTCTTAGTGTGCTTCCCCGCTCTGAATCCCAAATGTAATTATTTGACCGTGATAATATTTCCAACACGTAGAAATATAAGAAGTGATCTCTCTTCCTGAGCTGTATACGCGGCACGCTGACAATTTAATTATTAAAAAAAAAAGGATACAGTTCTGATCCTCTAACACACCCAAACCCTTCATCATAGTGATAAATTCTTAATGCGTTTTGTGTCAAGCGCACTTTAATGTCCTGATGCAGCTAATTATCCCTCTCCATGTGTGGGATTTACAGCTTGGCATGCGTCGGGTAGTTGTTCTTCCATTATGCATGTTGTGGTGTGATGCTATGTTTAGCAAACAGTCACAGAGAAAGACAGCTGTGGCTTTAGGGAGCGGTGTGGCGGTTTGGAAGTTTTTTTTGACTCTGGAAATGTAAAGCAGGCAAAGAACGAATAACAAGCCCAGATATTTATGTCTCTACCGCATCAACCCCCCCACGCCCCCCGCCCCCGATTCTTCCTTTCTCCCGTCAACATCCTTTTTCCTCCTCAACCTTTGTCTCTCGTCCTTCTTTCTTCCCTCCTCCTCCTCCTTCTCTCCCTGGCTTTTACTAACTCCTCTCACACACTCATTCCCGCTCTCATTCTCTCTTTTTATTCAGTGATTTAGGTCACTGACTGACTAAACGACTACACACAGCTGGCCTATAAACCGTCCTGCCCTCCCCTCCATCCCCTCCCCATCACGCACGCTACATTATGATGAATCACGATCTGGCACTAAGTGTCCGAAACACGTTTGTTTATTTGGTCCATCGTCCGCGCTGAACTTCACGCCACAAATTTCCCAATTTCTTTCCTTCCTCCTCTTACTTTCTTCATTGCTGCTTTTCTGTCATTGTTCTCCCTCATCACTCTTTTCACAAACAAATCTCTGTGACCTGAATAAGACGGAGCACCAGAGAAGAAGTGTACTGAGTGTTTCAGCTTCCTCTCGTGTCTCATTCCAAAGATATCTACTGGGGATGTTTGATCCTTTCGATGTCACAACCATTGATTTAACTTTTTATTGGTTTTATTTTTGTCAAGACAGATTAAGACGTTATTCGTTTGCTCCGCATCAGCACCACAGCAGTGGGTCCAACAGTTCAACAAATATATTGCCCGCGCGTGCAGCTTCCCCACATTCATCTGAATCTAATAACGTGGCCACCAGATATGGCACAATCACAAATACATGCTATACACACTCACCGAGGGATTCACATGCACGCAGACACACGCTTAATCACATAATCTCCACCCAAAATAATTAATGACATCATTTTTGGTTGTAGCAACAAGGCCGGCCAATTGGACGCCGGAGGTAATAAGGGGGATGAGAGGGAGAGAGAGAGAGAGAGAGAGAGAGAGAGAGAGAGAGAGAGAGAGAGAGAGATTAGGAGGATGGGACAAAGAACGCATGTATGAAAAAAAGAGAGGAAATGGTTGGTGAGAAGCTCTAGCAGACAACAGGGGAAGGAAAAGAAAGGGTTGAATTGGAGAGAAGGTAAACATAAGGTGTGATACTTGTGGAGGCCGACAGAAAGAAATAGACACAAGACACAACACACACAAGGAAAGAAAATGAAAAGCTGCGGCACAAATATAACCTGCATTCAATTCGTGTTGACAAGAAGAAAGCAGGAAGAAAACCTCATAACTTATAACCAACTTGGGCTCAGCTTATCGAGTTCTGGTGTGCGAAACATTACTTACACATCCGGCAGAACTGGAGCAACACGCGCATCTGCCTGGAGTCCTCGGGCCTCGCCACCTGTTAAAATGCAAATACAACATTCACAATGGAATCTCAAGCTTTCACATGCACTATACAGTACTGTCCATATTTACACACTTGAAGTTAACCTATACGCCATTCAGATGTGTTTAATAAGTTGGGGTGATCAGACCCTTCAACACGGCAGAGAAGACGTTCATGTTGAACCCTGCAACAAGTATTAGCTGTTGCTTGTGTACATCATTTTAATCTGTAATCTATATACACTTAAATTGATATAGGCCGATGCTATGTAGGGCCCGAGCTGTTGATTATTATCATCTATAATCGTTTATAGTCTGCTAACAAAGTTATTACATTAGCTGACGTTAAGATACCTTGTCCACAGTTCCTTATTTTAATAATTAAAAAATTATTTTCCCAATACGCATGTAACAGCAAACCTTAAGTCCGCCATTTTTTACCAACTCGCCCCGACGTCAAAGAACTTGCACGTGACATTCTCGTAGTTCCGACAGGAAGGAACTTCCGGCTAGCACGTGAAGGCAGCATAAGATCCTGTCCGTGAAAAAACAACAACATATTTTACAGATAAAAATGTCTCTGACTGCACTCGTGAATACAAAGACTGGCCTTTGCACAACACAAAATACACAGCGTTACCTCTACGTCACCTGACTGGCACGAATGTTGCTGACGTAGCAGCGGAAATGGCAGCTACGTGCGACGGCGGGGCTCGAGTTTACGGACCACAAGTCACGGGAGTAACCAGCAACTTGTACGTGGCCAGCTGACGTTACGTATCACAGGTATTTAAACCATTACGACTTTACACTCGCGGGGATATGTGTTGTTTTCGGATGTAAAGGAGGAGCAAAGCAAAAGCTCACTAAGGTCAAGAATAAGCTCGTGAACGCAGCCTTGTGATGCCTTCAGGGGCGTCTCGTGTTTCGCGTATTTGCTTTTCCCCTTCTTTTTTCTTAAAGTTACAGTGACAACCTTTTAACTGACAATCAAACGGTCCCAGTCCGGCACTGAAGACCTACGCTTTTGTCCACAGTGACCGCAACATTCAACACAATATAAAAGTGTGTGTGTCTTTAAATTAACAAAAGAGCACGCTACAGATTCAGAATAGGGGATATTATACAAAAACAAAGGAGCCGTATATCGCACAACAAAAATAAGCCTATAAAACACACATATATTGTATCCTTGTATATATTGTAGTCTTGTTGTTGTTGCCATCTTGGCTTTTTGAAAACAGATGTGACTCAAGAAGCTGGAACAACAACAACCACAACGCTGAATACACTTTTAGGAGACCTAAATGTTATTAACTTTATAATGATAATAATAGGTTTTAAGTATATAAGGTTTTATATAACGCTTTTATAGATGCTCAAAGACGCTTTCACACTGTTTAAGGGTTAAAGTTGTACAAAGGAAAACTCTTTATGGTCTGTTTTTCACTTAATTGGACCATGAACATCGTGATAAAGACTTGAAACTAGTGAGTGAGACCATTCATCGACTTACAATCAAATTTATTTTTGCAACCCCAGAGGAGTCGCCCCCTGCTGCCCAGTAGAGAGAATGCAAGTTTAAGGTCCTGCAGCTTTGACCTTGAGTAAGGCACTGAACACAGTCGCTGTATAGCTCCCATACTAGAATAATAAGAAATAAATTTCACTGTGTACTTTCTGTATAATTGTGTGACAATAAAGGTTCTTATTAAAGTTGAAAATTAGATTTGATTTGTCATTTCTCTTTCCAAGCTAAATAATAAAAATGCTCAAAAAGCATTTATTGTGAAAAGTAACATTGCCCAACTCTGTTGACAAACAATCCGAAAGTAAATCATTTGTTGAGGCAGCTGTGTCAGGAAGTCTCATTAGCTAACATGATATTATTGAAGAGCCAACTATATATATATATATATATATATATTAAAAAAAAAGGGTCCTGCTGTTCAAACTGAATAGGAATTAAATGACCTGAAGGGAGCAAATTTAAATTGAATGTGAACAAGACACAGAGCAGGAGCAGAAGGGCTGGCCGGAGACTTTAATGATGAAATGAGTAGCCAGCTGTTAAATCAACAGTTATGGATCACAGGAGGAGAAGCGGCTCTACAGGAGGACTTCACCTCTTTCCTTCCCGTAATTCTTTCATTTTATCAGCGTACGAGGCTCGTCCCCGCAGAGAGGCGAGGCTCATTATTCGTGCGCGCACCACGCTGCTTCTGATTCACACAATTACGGCACGCGCCGGGCAGCAGCTGCCATATGCCGCCCTCTGTCTGCGTGTGTGCGCGTGCGTGCGCGCGCGCGTGTGTGCGTGTATTTGCTGTGTGTGTAGAGAGGGGAAGGTTTCCGGCAAGTGGCTCTCTGTCATTGACTGACTGTCTGAATGGCAGGCTGTGTCTGCCTCTCGCTCTCTCTCTCTCTCTCACACACAGACAGACACACACACACACACACACACACACACACACCCTGTCCCACCCAACACCCGTGTTGAATATTCATCACTGCTGCTTTCAAACTGGACAGATGAGCAGCAGGCCAACGGCCACCTGCTGGCCTTCCGCTTAGGATCTCCCTGTTTTTTTGTTGTTTTTTTTTTGTGGGTGTTGCTGGAAGGGGGAAGCAGGGTTACAGACAGCCTGTGGCCTGTCCTTCTACACTCATACTCTCCACCATACCCCGCCCCCTGTGGGAGGGATTAACGGCGAGGTGAAAGGCCGAGGGGCGGCAGGCAATTAGAGGGGACTGTTATGTGAGAGGGGGTAGGCAACAAGGACAACCTTATCTGTAAGACCTTCTCTCTTTTCATATCTCAGTCTTTAATTTGTGTTGTTTATCTGTCTCTTTGACTCTTTGTGTGTGCATGCACATTGCATGCATTTCCTGTACTTCTTTTTTAGCTTTCCTATTTTGTCGCCTCCCTCCACCTCTGTGTTCACCTTTTCTTCTATCTTTCTCTCGTTGTCTCACACACAGACAAGAACACACAGCAGCGGTAATCTACCAGTCTCAGTGTACCCCCTCAACACACACACACACACACACACACACATAAATGCACGCACGCTTTCACAGACTGTTCCCATGGAAACCCACACTGACAGAAAGCACACGGGCCCCTGCCTGGAGGCTCGGGGCAGCGAGGAGTCTTCCCGCGGGCAGTCAGTCGGTTATTGATCCCTCAGCACACGGAGGCCAGCCGACTGGCCAAGCACACACACACACACACACACACACACACACACACACACACACAAACACACACACACACTGCTGCTCCAGGCACAGAAACTCAAACACTAGTCCCGTTTTTGACAATAAACCCAAACACCGAATGTTCAAACTGTAGCCTTTATAAATGATGAAATACCACCAGCAACAGATGCATCATCTTTTTCTAAGCTGTGACTGTAATTCAAGCATGGATTGTCTGCTTAATGGCGGACACATGAATGAGAAATGGAAAAAAAAAGAAAGAAAAGAAAAGCCTTCACTGGTCTTTGTTTTGGAAATGTAAGAACACAGTAGTTAGATCCTTCTCACAAAACCCGGCACGCAAACAAACCTTGTAATGTTCCTGCCGTGAAATGCCCGAAAACATCACAGTTGAGCAATGAATTGAATAATTCCCATGGGGCTTGTGAAAATCCAATTTACGGTATTACAGATATGTTTGCATGACACACAGGAAATTGCAGCTCCCCCCAAGCTGAGCTGATTTTTGAATATTCTGATGAAAACCTGTTCTCCAACTGATTTAATGTGAATGTAGACATTAAGGCCACACACTGGCACATCTATTTAAACTGATTTTTTGTGGTCTGTTTAACAGGAGTCATCATTTTTGAGCAGCTTACGCACAAAGAAACTTACATCGGTGTTACTCAAACACATGATGTGCTTCATTTACCAGGTAATAGTTTCTATCAGAAGCCTTCATTGCAGGTGTTGTGAGCAGGCTACAGGAGTGAGCAAAACATCTGGTCATTTCAAGCCTGTCAGACGAAGCTGCTGTGGAAGCAGCATTATTTTCCCGTATAGAGAACAATATTAGATTCTGTTCATGTGTGCGTAAACCCGGCTATTAATGGATTGCTGAGCAGAAGGCAGCAGAGTGGATCAGCAGCGGGATCCAGCTGTTCCTGACCCACATTACCTCAGCTAAACTGGGAATAAGATTTTTTTTTTTTTCTCATTTGAATTAGGTCTACTCATTTCAAACTCCACAGCAGAGTGGCATTACAGGCTGCACACAGAATCGTGCAATTAATTGCGACTCTGAAGAATTCATTTTTAAGGGAGAGCCAGTAAACATCCTGCCATGAGCGGGTTTGGTTTGTTTTTTCCCCACATTTCTGAACAGAGTACTGTATATTTGATGGAAAGAAAATTGTATTTGGAACGTCCCTGCAGGATGTAGCTATCCATGGTCCTGAATCAGCCCACTCAATGAAAAAGCAGCTAGCTCCAGTGTAACATGCATTGTTTGGTGGCAGATTAGACAATAGAGCCTGACAGATCATTGGGACATTTCCATGAAAGCTACAATGAGCATGATATTTTTCTGCTACCTGAAAAATCAATTTGCCCATCAAGTTTGAACAGTGACACCACATTGCAAATCAGACAGGTTATTTGCAGAAGGGGACGATGGATATAAAACTTTTCTCCACAGACAGGTTAATTGAAATAGACCAGAAATGAAATGAAAAATAAAGAATACGTCCCTTTGCTATCACTCTCTTCTCTTATAACTGAAGTCCACCGCTAAAACAGGAAGGCATTTGTAAACATTCTGGGCAATGAAGGAAATGACTCACTGAAATAAAACATTTATGAGTATTGAGGAGTACGTGGGCGTCTACCGGGAATAAAACATTGCAAGCGATTAATACAAAACAGTGTCACAGTACTTTGAGCGTTTGCTGGCCGACATTCCCTCAGCCCTCTCACTTTATGAGGTCAGTGCTGTGAAATAGGTCTAAATCTTCAAAGCCTGCCTCACTTATCAAGCCTTGTACTGTGATTTGGTCTGGCCTGGATATACGCCTGTCAAGGTTTCAATCTGTAAATGGGAGTTTGATCACTTAGAATTACATGATTAAATAGCCTAATGTAATTACTTAGACCTGAATGAGATGGGCTTGCGGGTTGCTGACACCGTAGCTGCTGTAGATTGACTGACTGCTAGTTGCATGAATTTAAGATTAGTGTTTGTTATTAAAACATTCATTTCGGATACTTGCGGTTCGTCTCCATGTCTCACCTCTCATTTTAATTATCTTTCTTTATCCCTCCTCTGTTCACCTCCAACTTACTCTAAGCGTGTCTGTAATTTGCAGCCATTAGTCTTTTTTCACAGGCAACAACGGTTCTGAAGAGTGAAGCCCACGCTGAAGTGCGTTAAACTTGCATTCTCTCCATTGACCATCAGAGGGCGACTCCTGGTTGCAAAAAGAAGTCTGATTGCTTGAAAGTCTATTAGAAAATGACACAACTTCTCACTTGATTTATTAACTCAATAAACATTGTAAACATGAGCTTATTGTCTCAATTGCTTGTTTCACGTGTTCTTCACAGCATGATGTTCATTTAGTAAATTATGGTCCCATTTAGCATAAAATAGATGATAAATACACTTTAGGGCGTGGCTACATTTTGATTGACAGGTCGCTACCGTGGCCTTGCTACCCTAGCTACCATGCTGCCAATGCGAATAGCTACTAAGACTGTCGCTTGTGTTTGTCCGATCCACCCATCGCTCCTCCATAGTCCAAATATGGTCACTTCGGTTCACTGGTTGCAAAACTTCCAAGATGGCAATGACCAAAACTCGTGGCTTCAAAGCCACAAATCCATGGGTGACATCACAATCACTACATCCACATCTTATATCATCTGTGGTTGTTGTGCAGCAACACAACAGAAAAGTAAAAGGTTTATTAGATTATGTGTAAACAAGCACCAGAGCTGACGTTAAGAATAAAAGTGAACTGGCATATTTCCCCTATTCTCATCACATTTCCAGGAATGTTAGCGCTATCCCTCCAGGGCTGAGCATGCGAAAGGTTATGACATTTTTTTTCATAACAGATGAAACAAACACAGTGAGCAAACCACAAGAGAGCGTGCATAATTGCATTTCCTCCTGCAGCTCGCTCACTGCAAGCATGTGTTTGGTGCTGTGTGTTCAGTGAGCAGAGGAATAATAATTTTTGTTCTTAATTATTTGCCATATTAACCCTTTCTTATCATTACGTGTGTTTTTGCTTTACTTTCTTGAATGTGTACATCCGACTTCATGTCATGTGTGTTTCTCAGGCAGGTGTCAGATTTAAACTGCAGCTGCAGCCAGAAAATCACACTGGAAATTTCCAGTTTCACGTGTTATATTTCTCCCTCGTCTCCTCATCACTCATCGCTCACCGGATTTTCCCAGTCTGACTCTCTTTCTAGCGCTCTCCTCCCATCATCCTCTCCCTTCCACTCCCTCTGATGTCAGAGCCCCACAGGGTGCTGTAGTAACTGTCTGTCAGTCAGTTTCGTTTAGTGTGTATAGTCCGGCCAGCCTCTCTGATCCATTATAAATAGCTTTAAGTGGCACAGCACTCCCTCATCGGTGTCACTCAACACTTCATCTATTAGACTTCGTGCTCAATATAATTAATCTGACTGGCTACTCAGAATAAAAATAAAGATGCACATGAAACAGTTACGTCATGAATCTAAAAACCCTATTAGCTTGTTGTTATATAGTTTAAAAACTACTATTTGTGTTTATCTAAGTGGGCATGCTGAATCATTTTGTATTTTCAATACTTAATTATAGGGATGCAGATTCAAGGGTTTTCAAGAGTGATTTCTGGATTCTTCAAGGTCTTGATTTAATCTGCAGCTGGTCTGTCCAAATGCCAAGCATGAATAAGTATATTAAGGGCTGGGGGCACTTACCGTCTGCTGTTGATACATTTGTGTGTTGTATTTGCATTTACCAGGCTTGTGTTTCCTATATGTACTGTGTATTTACAGGGATCGACTTATCTTTATTATATAGTAGCAATTAATAATGTATCAGCTTATTCTGATTCTCTAGAATACATTCTCTATACATTAAAATTGCAAATTCGATTGATGTACTTTGGGGCTTACGATCGTTGTTTTTTTTTATCTTAACAAGTTTCTAAATGGATACAGGTTTTCACATTCTCGTGTTATTAGAGTTCCCATTCCGTGTAATTAAGCTTCCATCTTCCAGAAGGATTCAGAAATACTTCACGGCAGGAATGATCCGGATCCTGGTGTACTGACTGCTGTCTGGATCCTGATAGATCCGGGCTACACCCCAAAGACTCTGAAGGACACATAAGGATTAAACTAGTTTTCATATTCTGTAATGTAGAATCTGAGTAATTTCCATGTTAAATATGCTGTGAAATCCCCTCTGCCTCCTCTAAATTCCCCTCTGTTGTGTGTGCTATGGAGCGGTCGGTTATTGTACCATTTGTTCCATTATACTTAAATATTACACCCCCATCGTACAAAAGCACCGTCTTTTTACATTTCTTTTAAAATTGGCATTTCTCAGTAACCCTTTTAGCACAATAAATTCTAAGCTAAGACAATATTTCCCCACAGAGAACATAATGTTGTTTTCCTTTTTCTCATTTCAGATGGGGAAGAATTCTGCAGTTTTGGCCTGACTGAAGTTAATTCTCACACTTGTAACATAATGAGATTACATTTCTGGTAATTGTGCGACGATCATTGAAATTTAAACCGTAATAGTCCAAGAGTGTTAATTTCCCAGTAAGGTGCTTTCTAACAATCCAGCATTTCAATTTCATAAATGTCAGAGCAGCAAAAAGAAAGACCTTGATTCAATTGGAGGAATTCAAGTTTTCTGCCTCCATGAAAAGCCCCTGTGCAAGTCATTGAATCCCTGACAGCTTCAGGGGTCACTTTGACCTTTGACCTCTCTGATGGGTGGCCAAAATAAAAGAAGAACCTGTCCTTGGTTGAAAAAGTATCATTGCATCTAGTGCTTACTGAATGAGAGCAATACCTGTCAGACACGCCGCCTAATCACAACTTGTCTAGACTCGTCCTCCACCGACACACGCCCGTTCCAAATCCTGTTAACGGCGCCAGCCTGGGCCACAATAACCTACATTCTGCAGTAATCACACTGGCTGAGACGCACGGGGTGTTCGAGCAATGGGAGCAACAAATCCTGGTGACGGAGCACGAGGCTGGAGGGAGGCTGCCGACACCCGGAGAGGGGAGGGAGGGAGGTAGAGCAGGCAGTATTTTCCTTTTGTGCATTTAAATCTTATTTGGAAAAAGAGGGATATGCATGTTGGAGCACCATATTGCTGTGGCTGTGCTCCAAGCTTCAGAAAAAAAAACAGGCAGGGATCCAAACACTGTGTTGTGTGTCATTTGCAAGATTTAGTTTTCATTTAAGTAGAGTTTTGGTTTCACCTCAGTTTTGTTGCCATGGACAACACAAACTCTTTTTTTCATCTAAATAGTTTTTAAGTATACAGCAACCAACATGAAATAATTAATTCATCAATATAGCTTCCAACAAACATTTCCCATCAAAAATAAGATAAGTCAGAACAATCTAATTGTTATATGGTAAACAACTATAGGTTTGGAAGTGTTTTCAAACTGATACTGTGGTTTTGCAATACCAAAATAGATTTTGAGGATTATTAAGAGAGACAAGTTCTTTTCTACATTTTTTTTTTTTACAATTGGAACTTTTGATAAATAAAATAAAATAGGTAAAAATGTGACTTAAAGTGTAAATGATCTCATCAATAATATGTAAAGGAGAACGTCAGCTTTCTTTACTTTCAGATACATTTTGCTCTTGAGGTTCCACACGTACACGCGCATGCTCGGTCCCGGGACTCAGATTGGCTGCTCGTCGGCTTCTCTGGGTGCTCAGCGTCCCCGACAGACACGCCTTGTCTATCTCCTCCCATCAGCCAGAGGAAGAAATCATCTTCAATTCTAGCCGTGTCATTAGAAAAACAACACACCACCCTGCCGGCACTATAAATTGGTATTGAATGGGAAAATGGTGGTGAGAGAATGTTGGAGGAAATTTGTAGCCTAAGTATTTGCATAATTTGATTTTTTTCCCTCCCCCAACAAGTATCAGGAAATGGATCTGCCCATTTAGCCATGCTCAAATTAATGTTAAATTGGGATGATTGCTGGATCGCGCGCATGTGCCGTTACACTGAACTGAATCACACTAATACATTATAATAAATGTGGCTACTACCATATATATGATTCATTTTATAAGCACTGCGCACGGGTGTGTGTGTGTGTGTGTGTGTGTGTGTGTGTGTGTATTACTCATCTGTGGTCATACGGGAGATGACGTCACTTTTCCTGGAGCCAACCTGACGATTCAGTTTACATCACTGGAGTGGAGTCCTACTGTCTGCAGCTTGGTATCTCAAAATAGTCACAAAATAATGATAATCACAAAAATCTTGTCCTCAATGAACCAAATGACGCAGCGAAACTGAAACTTATTTATGAAAAGAAAGCACATCATAGGATAGATCATAATAAAGGCAGACTCACGTGCTTCGACACACTTTACAATGTTGTTTTCTTCATTTTTTGGTAAAGTTTCTAGGATTTTAACTTTCTGCAATTCACCAAAAATACCCCAGTGTCCATCCTCCTTTTTAAATGTCAGAATCTAATTTGTGGGTCTCGTCTGAATCAGCAGCTTTGCTGGGTTTGTCTGTATAACCCCGGTAAAGGGCGACAACCCCGCAGGACCTTTGGTGAAGGTGATAATTCTTCAGATGATATAGGGATGACGGCGTGATTGTGTAAAATACAGGCTTCCCCTCGTCCTATTCCAGTTGTGGTCATGGCTGCCGCCGCGGGTGCTATGTAACAGCCCTGCGCACCGGAGCCAACCATTATGAGAGAGAGAGAGAGAGAGAGAGAGAGAGAGAGAGAGAGAGAGAGAGAGAGAGAGAGAGAGAGAGAGAGAGAGAGAGAGAGAGGGGAGCGGTAGAGATGCAAGAGATGCAAGCAATAGGGGGAGGGGTGGAAAAATGAGAGGAGGAGAGTGTGATTCTGTGTGTGTGTGTGTGCGTGCGTGTGTGTGTGTGTGTGTGTGTGTGTGTGTGTGTGTGTGTGTGTGTGTGTGTGTGTGGGCGTGCGCGCGTATGGATGGATAGTAGCCTACCACCGGGCTGTGCCGTCACTGCTTGGGGAGCGCGCGCGCGTACGCGTACACACACACACACACATACACACACACACACACACACACACACACACACACACACACACACACACTCAGGAGAGGGGAGTGTGTGAGCCAGCCAGCCAGGCAGTCAGTGTGAGCGTGTAAGCCATGTTGGATGTGAATGAACGGGAGGAGAGATGCTGCTGCCGCGCCGCTCCTAACGCTCAGACCTCCGACTCCGCGGACCACAGCGGGTAGATGCCAACTCTCCGGGCCGACGGAGAGACGGGGGAGCCTGGGGGAAGGTGTCGGGCGGTGCCGCCGGCCCAAGAACTGGCCACCTAGCCGGAACGAGGGAGTGAGAGAAGTGACGGGGAGAAGGGAAGACGCACTCGAGGGAGAAAGGGAGAATAGGCAGAGGTGGACGAGGGAGAAAGGAGGGAGAGACAGAGAAAGGAAGAGACTAAATGGCTGCACCGCTACCGGGCTTCACCCCGCTCCTGCTCTCGTCTCTGGCACTCCACCTGCTTCTCTTCGGCCCTTTGTTCGCCCTCACCCCGGGGACGGGGAACACAGGAGGGGCTTCCAACCGATGGACCCCGGCCCACTGCGACCGAGACGCCGGTAAAGTGAGCCAGCAGCAACAGCAGCGGCAGCGAGGGGAAGCAGGGGAGTCGTCGAGTGGCAGCTGGAATGTACGCCCAAGCAGGTGGACCGTACAGCGGATACAGCCTGAGGGATGCGTTGGAGTGCAGCGCGCAGGGGGGACGCCGGCACGATCTCACCGGGATGGGGCGAGGGGGTCGTGGAGGGAGACAGCGATAGGAGTTGGGACGTTTTGGAGCAGTGGGACCGGCCCTCCGGCACCATCATCATCCCCTCCATCCCTCCACTCTGGGAGCAGGTCGAGTTCTGATGGCGTCGGCGCAGGAGAGGGAGTGGAGGGAGGGAGGATGAGGAGGAAGGGCGTTGTTTCTCCTCCCGATTCACCTGCTTTCACCTCGCCGGTTCAAAACGGCAAAAAACGGGCAGTACAAAGGACTAGAGCGTACGCGCAACGGTGGCCGGCGTCGAGGCCACACCTCGCCAAACGTGGCGCCGCCGGAGCCTTTGTGCACGCCTCTGGCCTGTGCAGGGCACCCGGAAGTGGAGAGAGGAAAGAGGGAGAGGTGCTGGAGAGGGCTCTTGAGGTGAGGAGGCTCTTTGCTACATTGTGCTCCCTCACACCTGTGCATCTCCGCTGGTCCAGCCCCGGCAAACAAGCCCTCTCCCCGGCCAACAACCACTCACATGGCCCTCCGCCAACCGGTTGCTCTCGTTTCATTCATCCTCTTTCTGGATACAATTCAACACACAGTGAGGCTTTAAACTGCACCTTCACATTTCAGCCCCGTTTCACCGACAATTCGAACTGTGCCCAGGGATCAACAATGAACCACATGTGTGGTTTTTCAACCCGTAACTCCGACCAAACGGATGAAATCCAGCCGCATCTAGTTTGCAACAACAACCAGGCTCGGGATGCTGATGGGAGCTCGGCCAGCATGGACAGGAGGGCTGGTAATTGTTCTCGTTTGGGAAGGCACAATGTTATCGATCTCAGCAGCAACAGAAAGAGGGGTGATGATAGCTGTTTGACTGGGTGCATTAGGGCGAGGGAGAGGAGGGGGAGCGGTGGGGGAGAGGAGGGGGAGAAGGAAGCGTGCACATGTAGCGCCCCGGCAGTAATTAACCTCGGTACCGGGGCTTACCCAGATCGTTGTGGACCCCCTGTCCGCGAGGCGAAAGCAACGTATTACCACGTCAGAGTCCTGAATAATATGCATGGCAGGAGAGAGGAGGATGGCCGAGGAGGAGGGGTGAAGCACGGCAACAAACACATTAATATATCTAATTATCCGGATAATGATTTGGCTTTTCCGACTCTGACGCGCCTATGTACGGCCTGATAATGAGCTTCCGCGTGGGAAATCAGCACCAGAAAGCAGAGGACAGAGCAGGCCAACCCGGGGAGAAGCCGGGGAGGTTCCCTCCGGTTGCTTTGGTTGTTTGGACAGAATAGAATTGGGGGAGGGATATTTAGCCGAGTTTATGGTCCCGGAGGGAGTCGTAGCTCAGAGGAATCTCCCCATTCAATGTCCCCGGAGCAGCATCACAGAGACGCCCGGCCAACATTTTCTATCCAGCAAAAGCGCATCAATTGCATTGAAATCTCCTGGCCCGCCGCTGAATACGCCCCCACAAACACAAACAGGCGTTTATCCAGATAAGGGAAAGCTATTGAAACCGATGCGTCTATCCGCTGGAGACGCAAACGCAACTTCAGAGACAGACTCTGCCGGTGACTCAGGCTTCCCCCCCGTTAAATCTCCCGGTGTGGTTTCAGACACGTCTCGCTCCGCAGCAGCAATCGCATCACGTCCCGATGACATCACAGCAAAGCACCTCTCGCCTGTCTCGGAAATGAACCTGACCACATGGCAGGGTTATGACTCCGCGCGTTCTCTCCACTTAACTTCCGCGGAGGACGCGGTGTCAGCACCGCGGACAGCTCCCCGACACGCGCTGTTTCTGTTGAGAGACTCCAACAGCAACAGTAATAACAACAACGAAGAGGAGGGACGCAGGGAGACAGAGCAGCAAGTCCCGCGGGAGGCCACGCTGCAAGAGATGGTCAAGGCAGCGTCCGACTGTTCGGCCACCGAGCAAGGGGACCGTGCACATACGCAATCACAAACCGGTGCGCAGGAGCTCGAAGGTGTCAGACAGTCAGATAGGCGGCAGATGGGAGCGCAAGGAGAAAGGGAGAGGGATGCAGAGAGGGAGGGAGAGGGCTTGGAGGGGTCTGCTGGTGCTGGTGCTGTTGCCGCGGTTGGGGGAGGAAAATTACAGGTGGGGGAGGGCGAGAGAGAGGCGCGGCTGATGGTTGGGAGAGTACCAGGGGGAGAAGAGCACGAGGAGGAGGAGTGGGAGAGGGGATGGGGAGTAACAAAGGCAATCCAGACAGAGAGGAGAGACGCAGGAGGAGGAAAGGGTCAGGATAGGGGCAGTAGCAGCACCATCATCACACAGCCAGATAGGGAGAGAGGGATGAAAGAGAGCCGGGCGGATGAGAGCCACGAGGCAGGAGAAGGGGAAGAGGGGGAGGAGGAGAGGCACAGCCCGAGGGAGGAGAGGAGCCTGGAACGACTGATAATAGTAGGAGATGATGAAACCTTGCAGGGAGAAAGGGGGAGGAAGGTTTTGATGCCGTGGCCTCGCTCTCGACGCGCGGCCAACAGGCATCCCCATTTCTCCCAGTATAACTTCCAAGTACAAGTAGCTGAGAACCAGCCCCCCAGCACCTCAGTCATCATCATGTCCGCCTCGGACCCGGATGCAGGCGATGCGGGCAGGGTGAGCTACAGCATGGCCCCGCTGATGAACAGTCGGTCCTCTGACTACTTCCACATCCACCCAGACACAGGTCTTATCACCACCACCCAGATTCTAGACCGAGAGCACATGGATCTGCATTACTTCCGGGTCACTGCGACCGATTATGGCTCCTCCCGCCTCTCTGGCACCACGATGGTGGCCATTACTGTTTCAGACCGGAATGATCATTCTCCTATATTTGAGCAGACCGAGTACAGGGAGACGATCAGGGAGAACGTGGAGGAGGGGTATCCCATCCTACAGCTGAGAGCGACAGACCTAGACTCCCCATCCAATGCCAATATCCGTTACCGCTTTATCGGCGACTCGGCTCTAACGGCGCGAACGGCCTTTGAGATCGACCCGCGCTCCGGCCTCATCACAACACGTGGTGTGGTGGACCGCGAAAGCAACGAGCACTACACGCTACAGGTGGAGGCCAGCGACCAGGGGAAGGAACCGGGGCCGCGCTCTGCCACTGTCAAAGTGTTCATCACCGTCCTGGATGAGAACGACAATGTACCGCAGTTCAGTGAGAAGCGATACGTGGTCGCAGTGAAGGAGGATGTGCGGCCTCACTCCGAGATCCTCCGCGTGAGCGCCACAGACCGGGACAAGGACGGTAACGCCGCCGTCCACTATAATATCATCAGCGGTAACAGCCGAGGTCAGTTCTCCATCGACAGCGTGACTGGGGAGATCCACGTCGTGGCGCCGCTAGACTATGAGTCCGAACGGGAGTACACGCTCCGTGTTCGTGCACAGGACAATGGCCGCCCGCCTCTCTCCAACAACACCGGCATTGTCAGTGTGCAGGTGACGGATGTCAACGACAACCCTCCGATCTTTGTCTCCACACCTTTCCAAGCGTCTGTGCTCGAGAGCGCCCCCGTCGGTAGTTCCATCCTCCACATCCAGGCCATTGATACGGATTCTAGCGATAACGCCCGTCTGGAGTACAGGTTAACTGGCACCAGCTCCGACACGCCATTCGTCATCAATTCTGCGACCGGCTGGGTCACTGTGAGCTCCATCCTGGACAGAGAATCCGTGGAGCATTACTTCTTTGGCGTGGAGGCCCGGGATTACGGCATGCCGCCTCTTTCTGCTACGGCGAGTGTTACGATAACAGTGATGGATGTGAACGACAACCGCCCCGAGTTCCTCCAAAAGGAGTACTACTCTCGCCTCAACGAGGACGCGTCGGTCGGCACCAGCGTAGTGACCGTGACGGCCGTGGACCGTGACGTCAACAGTGCCGTGACCTATCAGATAACAGGAGGGAACACCAGAAACCGCTTTGCCATCAGCACAGCAGGAGGGGCTGGACTCCTCTCGTTAGCTCTGCCGTTGGACTACAAACAGGAGCGGCGTTACGTTCTAACAGTCACCGCCTCGGACCGCACACTCCACGACACCTGTCAGGTGCACATCAACATCACAGACGCCAACACCCATCGGCCCGTATTCCAGAGTGCACACTACTCCGTTAGTGTGAATGAGGACCGGCCGCCCGGAAGCACCGTAGTTGTGATCAGCGCCACGGACGATGACGTTGGCGAAAATGCACGAATCACGTACTTCCTCGAGGACAACATCCCACAATTCCGCATTGACACTGGCACGGGCGCCATAACACTCCAGGCGGAGCTCGACTATGAGGACCAGATGACGTACACGCTGGCTATAACAGCAAAAGACAACGGCATACCACAGAAAGCCGACACCACATATGTTGAGGTGAACGTCAACGATGTCAACGACAATGCGCCTCAGTTCCTCAGCCCCAGGTATCAGGGCACAGTGAGCGAAGACGCCCCTCCCTTCACCAGCGTCCTCCAGATCTCAGCCACCGACCGTGATGCGCACGCCAACGGTCGCGTTCAGTACACATTTCAAAACGGCGAAGACGGAGATGGAGACTTCACCATCGAGCCCACGTCTGGCATCGTCCGAACTGTACGCCGCTTAGACCGCGAGAGCGTACCTTTCTACGAGCTGACGGCCTACGCTGTAGATCGAGGCGTGCCCCCTCAGCGGACCCCCGTCCACATCCAGGTGACCGTCCTGGATGTGAACGACAACGCCCCTGTTTTCCCTGCTGATGACTTTGAGGTTCTAGTGAAGGAAAACAGCGCAGTGGGCTCCGTGGTGGCCCAGATCACAGCCACCGACCCGGATGAGGGCTCCAATGCTCAGATCATGTACCAAATCGTGGAGGGCAACATCCCTGAGATCTTCCAGATGGACATCTTCTCAGGGGAGCTCACGTCGCTCATAGATCTCGACTATGAGGCCCGCAATGAGTATGTCATCGTGGTGCAGGCCACCTCGGCACCCCTAGTCAGCCGGGCCACTGTCCGAATCCGCTTGGTGGACCAGAACGACAACCAGCCCACCCTGCAGGACTTCCAAATCATATTCAACAACTTTGTGTCCAACCGGTCCAACAGTTTCCCCAGCGGGGTGATTGGGAGAGTACCCGCCCACGATCCCGATGTGTCAGACAGGCTCTACTACACCATCGACCAAGGGAACGAGCTTCACCTGCTGCTCCTGAATCACACCAGTGGAGAGATCCGACTGAGCCGAAAACTGGATAACAACAGGCCGCTGGTGGCTCCCATGCTGATCACCGTCACAGGTAAGAGACCGTGGAGGGGAAATGGGAGGGATGGTGGAGTAGTCCGTTTAGATTCCCCTGAAACATGTTTAACATCCTGGGAAGATAAGGACTCAGACTCTACAGCTTTAAATGCGAGTGAGGAAGGTGTGTGATAAGACTTTTGGTTGAACTCTCTTTGGGAATCGCTTCTACCTTTTTACTCTGTTTTTCTGGACTTGTGTGCATGAAGGAATTGGAACTGGTTGTGTGTGCGAGTGGGAAGCTGACCTTGTGTGAGGAGAGAAAGTGAGAAAATTAGGTTAGATCTGACCTGTGCCTCATACATCTGCTGCTTGTACCCGAGTCCCTTACAGAGAAGGCCCGTTAGAAGAAATCTTGTGTGCATGTGTTTGTGCGAAACATATAGTGTCAGTGACAAAGCTGACAGAGCTGGATTTACCCGTGAGCATGGGAGGTAAACATTAAGGAAATTGACGGTAGCCGGCTTAGCAGAGCTTCAAAGTGGGGAAGAGGAGAGAAGTGTTCAAGGAAAGGATGACGAGAAAAAAAAGTGTGCTTGTGATGCTGAGTGTGGAATTTGTGTGGGAAAACGTGACAGCAGATATCGCGGAAGGGAGAAGACGTCTGTGGGTAGAGATACATATTTCAAGGCGCTCCTGTCAATGTGAGATAAGCGAGAATAATTATTAAATATCATATCAAATTTTCATATAAGTCAGCGGGTTGCCAGTTTACGACACATGCAATTGCAGGCAACTGGTGTAGAGCAGCATTTCTATTTCGAGCTTGGCAATGACAGTTTTGCTGGTGTAAAAAAAAAAAAAAAATTGTGTCGTTAGGAGCAGTACCACCCTGGCTGTTTGGTTGACTACGTGCAATCCACGTTGCAATTTTAAAATTAAAGATTTCGTAGGGAAACAAGGAAGCACACAAATCCGACCAGCAGGGTCGATTCCTGTCACTTGCTGTCAAACTGTATCAATACTTCCTTAATGTGATTTATTTCCTGTTGAAGGAGAGTGAGAGGTCCAGTGTGAGAGAAACACACTTTGACTATCCTGAATAGCCAGTTAACTGATAAGCTTGTAGATCATCCATTATGTTGATCTCGTCATACTTCCATGTTTTACAGTAAACCGTTCTAACACACAAGAATATAATAATCTTATTTTCTGGTAATCCATTGGATGTATTTATTTGAGAAGTAAGTACATTTTATTCAAATTTGTATTTAGGTATATTTTGTTGTTTATTTGCCTGCATTTCTAGGCTTCGGCTCCAAGATGAAGGCTTCCTAAAAGCGTAACAGGCTTCTTTGCTGCCAGTGATCAAAGCCTTGAATAGTAAATAGAATAAGGAAAAGAATGGGGAGCCACATCTTTGCTTTGACAGCCTGGTTAGTGTTTGTATTCTGGCTTGGGAGTGTGTGTGACCTGCTACCCTATATTCTCAGCTTTTGTACCAGCCACACTAGAACGATGTAGCCTTATACATATTCAGTTTGGTGCCATTTTGATGTCATTTGTGCGTAAAGTGAATGATGGAGTGAGTGGCTAACTTTGTGAGTGAATGAGTGAACAGCGTTTGAGTGAGTGAGACATTGATCACAGGAGAAAACGAGTGAATAAAAGAGAGTGAATAAGAATATAAGGGAGTGAGTTTAAATATTACAAAGTGAGTTATTAAGTGATCAAACGAGAGCTTAAACAAGTGAGTCAGTGAGTGAGTGACACCATGAACTGTACATACCAACCATTGTCTCCATCTGCCTCCAGTCAACCAGACGTGTAGATTTCCAGTTCTCTCGCTGTTTCTCTCTCACTGTGAAATGATTTTTCTCTCTCTCTACCCCCCCTCCCCCGCCACCTCCATCGCTCCAGGATTTGACAGTTATGAGAATATAATGAAACAACAGTCAGCTAGAGTCATGCTCCGAGCAAAGCTGTCACTTTCATTGTGTGCTGTGTGTTATCTGTGACTTCCCGTCCCTCCTCTTACCATCACTTTCTTCCTCTCCTTTTATTCTACCCGTCCTTAAATGGATGGATGAATACTTCTCAGGTCATTTTTATTCCTTGCATTCCTCTCACTTCTCTTTCATCATCCTTCTTTCCCCCCTTTTGCCCTTTCTGCCCCTCGGGTTCATTCCTCATTTACGTCCTCCTTCCCATCCGGCTCCTTTACCTTGTGTGGCCTATTATTTCTCTACTCACCTGCTATTTCTCTACATTTTCTCCCTCTTTCTTTCCCTTCGTCTGCATTCAGTAATCCGTCCTCCTGTCGTACGACTCTTTCTCTTTCGCTCAGCACTTCCCATTAATCCTCACATAACTCTCACGAGCTGCGTCTCTCCCGTGATGTATTCTTTTCAACTCTACTCCTCCTTCCTCCTCTATTCTTTCTTACCTCCTTATTTCCTTCTTGCGGGTGTCTATATGGCTGCTTGAGTGCCTGAATGTGATGTGTGTGTGTGTGTGTGTACTTATTGTACGGGCTTATGGATGATTTGTGTTTGCACTTAGTAGTCCTGTGCACACATGTGTTTCTGTGTGTGTGTGTGTGTGTGTGTGTGTGTGTTTGTGTGTTTGTGTGTGTGTGTGTTTGTGTGTACTCTCAGGTGGCTCAAAGCATTGCACTTGAGAGTGTATTCATGCCTTCTCCATGAATATTATCTATACATGCCAGAGAGTGTTGGGACTATTCTGGTTTTTCTAACTTCCTCCGTCTTTCACACTTTCTCTTCTTCTCCTCTCTCTCTCTCCTCTCTCTCTCTCTCTCTCTCTCTCTCTCTCTCTCTCTCTCTCTCTCTCTCTCTCTCCTACTCTCTATCTCTTAGCTTCACACTATTGATTCTCAGGATAATTCCCATATTTATGGTGCATAAAGATTAAACACTGCATCTGTGCTTGTGAGGCCAGCAGTTTAAACACACACACACACACACACACACACACACACACCACACACACACACACACACACACACACACACACACACACACACACACAGATTTACACTTACACACATGAAACTAGCTTTGGGGTCAGTTGAGTGAGGCAAATAATGAAAAAAAAAAAAAAGAAGCTCATTTCAGCTTGGCACCCCGAACGGCATCAGCTCAAGGTGTCCTTGAGCAAAGCAACCCCCAACCGCTCCTGCGGCCAGCAGCAGAGACTGGTGGTACTGGCATACCCCCAGTTGTAAAATGTGTGGAGCAGATTGAATGAGGAACAGGGCTTTGCTGGAAAGGAAAACATGAGCCGAACCAGACTTCCCTTGGCAGATGAAGGTCGAAACAAAGACTTTGTCAACTTTGAGTTAGCAAGTCTTTGACTGTGTTCAATACCACATACTAACATAATGCGTTCATGTGAGATTTTGAGGCTACTTCAGCGTTGTCAGTCATTCTGTTGTAAAACCAGGATAACAGGCGTGTTTGAGATAAACCAGACCTGCCGGATTCGATCACCAGCGATCGCTGCAGCACGATGCGTGCTGTTGAGATTTGCCCACTTGATCCCGACTTGCTCTGACCTCATGCACACGAGGGCGACAATAACCTCCTGACATCCAGGCGGCCAAAGCTTTTGTAGCCAGGGGCCACAGCTGGCCTATACTGACCGCTAGACCCAGGGCATGATGGGAAAAACCTGGCTGTCGCCTGATCAAACAGCTGAATTTCCAGGCGAGGCACAGTTCACCTGGAACGATGTATGTTGACACGTGACGGCAGGAAAAGTACAGGTGCAAATAATAATAATGAACGATGGCTGAATCACAATAAGCTGCTAAATCTCAGTCATGTCAGGTTTCACCCATCCACCAAATATGATTTAATCTCTTTGGATCTCTCTCTCTCTCTCTCTCTCTCTCGTTATGCTTGCATAGAGTATCAAAGTGCTGCTGCCAGAAGCCTTTCTCTGATTGGTCGCTGATATGGCACACCTGTGTATCAGAGTGTCAGATTATAATTTGGTTAATGTTTAAGTTAAATATGCATACATTACATTTTTGGGCCCACATGGGAGAAGAAGAACTCCACGACGAGCTAAAAAACTGCACCACAAACATCTGCTCACACATCCAGTGGATACGGAGCAACATTAGCATTCAGTTGGGGTCGTGTTTGTGTTCACTTGAGTTATGTAGGTCAAATTCTGTCCTTTCACCTCCGGTTTGGTCCCCACTAACTCCCCAAGAACAATATCACGCTGTTTGTTTCTGGCCAGGTAGTGTTACAGTGGGTTTATTAGAGCTACTGTGGTGTTGAAATAAGCTGTCTGCTGGAGACAAAGTTGATGAGAGTGACGAGACTGAAGCAAACAGTCAGTGCTGCATAGAAATAAAACAATATACTCAAAGAGACTAAGAATAGCTCCGTAGAGCTGCAGAGTTGGTGACAATGTTATGTGGTGTTCTTGTTTGTCAGTAAGAATATTGCTTAATGGAGCAATAAAGAATCAAGGTCAGATTAAATGTACTATTTATAACACAGCAAATACGTAATACATGCATACAATTGCTTTTTGTTGTAAATGTGTCACATCCCGGCACTTTATCAGTGAACAGACATTCTGCAGTTAATACAGCCAAACCCAAATTAGGCAAACTCAACATTAACCAGCCATTTCCTCCACAGTGATTTGAGTTTGATGCCTTCTGTGTGTGTTTTGGATTCTGGGAGTTTAGATGGTGTTGAGGATGAAGATGCATCACCGATACAGTCGCTAATTGCTGTAATTGTTGAGGAAACTGTACGCTAACCTAAGTCCGGTCAGTGCACCATGAATACACTTACGGTACATATAGGTCATTGCATGAAAACGCTACCGATGCATTATGGGTGAGCGCGCTGGTGCTGTGTGTATGTGTAAGGCAGCTAATGCATTTACATGTGGGTCAGACGAGAAAGGTCAATACCCAAGAGCATAACGGTCTGAATTATTCTCGTTTTAGATTTTTTTTTTTAACCCGGTAGTAAAAGCACGGGGGGGAAATGAGCAGAGATCAGTGTGTTTTTTATGGCCATAGTTGATGTCTTTATATATCTGTTCCTATCTATCTATTGCCTTTCTATTAGATCATGTATGTTTTTGTCTACAGTGAAGAAAGTGAAGATGCAAGAATAGAGAACCGAACACAGACATTTATGTCATGTTGTGATGAAAACATGCTTCGCCTGCACCCCCAGGAAGCGCCACAGGCTTAGTTTCACAACCAAAGCAGAGTGTTTTTTTTGTATAATAGCCTTTGAAAAGCGGCGTGTGTTTACCACTAGTCCCCCTATTTGTTCTGTATTGATTTCAGCTGTCAGAGGTTGGAGAACCTGTTACAGCTTTGGAGAGAGCGAGAACCAGCACACAAATGAATTCATACATTTTACAGGCCGGTACACAACACTCAGCACTCTACAAGCTACATATTGTTTATTGTAATGAATACATCCTTCTTTTTTTAAGCTTACTAAAAGTACAACTCTTGAAATAGTGTGACATTCATTTTCTGTCATGGTGTTTTATATTTATACTGATTCTACAGCTACTTATGCAGCCGACAATTTATATAATTTCCAAAACTGACAATCCGACATTGTGCATGGAGGTGAGAAAAGTAAGCAGGGTTTGAACTTTCTCTCTCTTTTTTTATTCTTCCATGGAGCGAGGCGTTTTGTAACGGTTATAAACAGTAGGCAATTTGAGGGGGGATGTTAGCTCAGTGACTAAAATGCTTTGCCCTTGTTAACCTGCCGCCCCCCTCTCCCTGCCCTAGCACAGAGAGAGTGATGGGTGATCCTCATTGATCCTTTATCTAACTGTACCAGTTGGAATCTATGGTCCCGATTATGCCTCACTTTGCCGTGTATCGATAAATCCATGTCGCTGTCTGTGGTGCTGAACTAGCAGACAGATTTGTAATTGCGACTTCTTTTAGTCTCGCCCTTGTTACAGTTCTGTCTTTGATCTGCATCACTCTCTAAACTCTATAGCTTGCCTTCCGACACGGTTGGACTGCCCGTTGTACAAATGAGTTATTTTCTGGCATAACCCAACTTTTACTACTTCCTCTAGAAAATGATTTAACGCTACGCTGGTTTGTGTTGCTGCACCGTGCATGTCGACGTTAAGCTCTTCACAGAGGGAAACGAGAATCTGTTTTAAAGAAACTACTTGAAACGGGCTCAAACCCACAGCATCATGAGCACACAGCTACAGTTTTGCCAAGCAACAATGGTGACCTGCAAACACAGTAAATACTGGCCAACCGCAATGTAAAGAAATGTTTACCAGCCCTTTAGAGTCCATTAGAGGTGCGTTGTACATCTTCGGCCTGTCAGTCGGGGCGTATCTACGACTCGCCAGGAGAAAAGTGGTTTGAGCCGAGCGGAGGAGGCTGCGGAGATCAACTCAGTTTGATGCAATGTTTTGAGTAGTGTTACCAGACCCAGTTTCTGTTGAAAGCTTTCTGAGTCGTGACATTAATGTGATGTTCTGCAGAGGTTTTTAGCTCACTGAAGACCAGAGATGTTAGGTGGAGGATGGGTGTGGGGTTGGGGGTAGGGGTCCATGCCTGTATAACACCGTCACATTGTTAAGTGCAACTCAAAGCCTTTGTTAAAAGGAAAGTGGTCCGTCCCCTCGGCTTAACTAAATGGCTTCTGTTAACGGATAAGACAACTATCATTGTATTTCTCTTTGAGACTGATAGAGAGGAATCAGAGTGGCGTACCAAGAAAGTGTCTGGTTCCTTTCATTTATCCAGGATTTGTTAGATTTGCACTCAGGCGTGCTAAATGTCACGTTACTTTGCGCTCACACAGCTGTGCACATCCCAATGTGAGAGCCCCGTACAAGTACCCTGTACAAGTACCCCGTGCAAGTACAGTACATTTGATACGTCTCTCCTCGAGGATAACAATGTGGTTTGAGTGGCAGGACTTCTGCTGGGAAATAGTGATAAATTAGGCAGCATTATGCACAGGGGGGATGCCGTGACGGTGAAAATCCAACCGTGGCATGCTGCCATGAGTGAATATTTTTTGACGGAAGTTTTCAGAGAGTTGAGAGCATAAATGTGTGTTCCCTGCTGAGAGATATGAAGTTGGTCTGGGAAGCCGATACTCCTGAAATCTGCTTCTCACACCGTTTCTTTTGTTTGGGGGGGGTTGTCTACTTAAAACCTTTAAATAAGGCTTGAGTTTCAGTCATTTTGAGGCTCTTGGACCTCAAAATATTTGTTATTTTTTAACAAGTGGTCTAGGCTTCTTCAGACAAGTCAAAAAACTTTTCTACTTTTCTCCAGGAAGCACAACGAGTTCTTCCTATTGCTCTTATACCCAAAAAGAGAAAGTCATCAAATGTGTCTACATCACTTAGTTGTGTTACACAGGCTGAATCTGCCCTGTTCAGCCCGTGTGATGTATTTAAGTCAGGGGAAATTGTTCAACCTCTTGGCAGCTGGAAGTGTCCTATTGTGCAATAAGACATGAACTTTATCTGAAAGCAAATCTTATTTAAGCATACCACAGTAACAATTGATGTTTTCAGTCATCTGTGAGATAAAAGCTGAATGGCAAATAGAAATAGAAGTATTCATGAGTAGCATTTTAATGATTTGTTTGTGTTGGTCTGAGGCAAAACAAAAATGGGTTCAGCCCAAATCAGCCACCAGGGAGGAGCGAACGGCACAATGTAGGGTAAATGAGGAAAGATCATCAACAGACTTGAACTTATATTTGTTGTTTCATCATTAAATCATTACAACATTAGCTTGACAACATTAACATGATTAGTGTGAACAAACGAGATCAGCTGGATCAGATCCGCCTGCTGGAGTCTGTTGGATTGTTTTTTTTTAAGGCTGCATTGTAACACTAGAAAGCAAGAGTGCACAGTTCAAGTCGCACTTAAGTTGTGACTATTAGCTTTGGTCTAATTTGGGTTTCTAATTATCTTCCGGCTTAATTGGATCGGGTCTGTCATCCGTTTGTTTTGGATCGGCTCCATCATTTCCTGTAACGTGGAAACAATAGTCTCTGGAGATTTCTACGATGACAACATGCCTTCGCATGCTCTCCAATGCATCTGATCTCTGACTCAGTATGTGGTCATAGATGGGAAGCTGTACTGACGCAGCAGCCATTAGTTAGTGATGAGAGTATCTGTTTTTAGTTGGAACAGCTGTCTACATCTAAAGGATTGATCATCTCCACATAATATTAAATGACCCCGATGTTAAGGGACATTTTCCATTCTCTTTTTGCAGGCTTTAGTTTTCTATTGGCCTAACTGTGCAGAGTTGGGTGTGGCTGAGGGAATCGGATGCTTGTGTTGTTGTCATCGTCTTGTTTTTCAATCGCAGGGAACAAAGATTAATTTCTCACGTTCTGTTCAAGCTTTTCCACTCAGGGTTTCCACAATGTTCATCTCTCTAAGGTGTGAACATGAATACTTTATTCCAAACATTATTCAGCAGTGTGCGTTCTCTCTAGACGTGTATCGGCGTCACAGGAGTCCAGACCATTACTGCTGCACTATTACGCCGCCCCACAGGACCAATTCTTTGGAAAATTTAAATTTGGGATCTTTTCAGGCGTCCTTGCAGTGATAGGAGCGATAGAAAGCTGCTGCAGACATACCCTGCCTCCAGCACTGAAGTGTAAATGATTTACAAGAGAGAGGGTTCAGCCCAAAATGTTATGCTTCAAAATCCTCCAGAGATAGGCTGGAGCCCTGTTTATAGCGCCTTGCGTGGAAAAATAAGTAAAAGTGTGGCTTTGCTTTTTTACCCACGCAAACGTATAATGTGTTTGTGGTTATAAATGAGAGAAAAGATTCATCAGCACCACAAACAAGACAAATGCAAGATGGAGGACGATGAAACAGATGTCTGCATGTCAGAGAGGTCAGAGTGTGGATTTGTGTTATTTATCTGCACAATAGGCACGAGGGTGTGTATGATTGTGATATGGGCAGAAAGTGGGAGTCTTTGCATGAGAGAGGGCTTTTTGTAGCGCAAGTTAAGTGTATCTGGTTTAACGTAAAGGATTAGTGCTTCCATTATAAAAGGGTGGTTTAAACCATTATCTTGCTCCGGCTGCGGTTTGTGTATGTGTGTGTGTGCGTGTGTGTGTGTGTGTGTGTGTGTGTGTGTGTGTGGCTTTTTTTACTCTGTTCTAGTGTAATGAGTGCCCAGACCTCAGGGGCAGAAAGGCTTTAAAAGAGAAACTGAGCTGTCAAGCCAGCAGCCAGGATGTGTGTGTGTGCGTGTGTGTGTGTGTGTGAGTGCTTTATAATGATGCATACACAACATTGTTAACGCTACAGGCATTAATGAATGGCCTGCTTCCCTCTACATTTACCCATTTAATCACGTATTTGTATGAAGTGCCATTTTGGCCGTTCACTCTCTCCGCTGGAGCAGCGGTCTTTGTTTTCAGGTGACATCAGGCTTCCTTTGTGTGCTCCGCCAGCGGCCTGAAATGGTTTATGTGTTCTTATAAAGGTCATTGTTTACTGTACCTTTTCTATTTTTCTGACCTGCGGTCAACTTGCACAGCAAAAACATGACACTCCTCACACTTTTTGTGACACGGCATTTTAGAAAACCTGCTCGCAGACTTTTGAAGCATGGTGAACACAGAGGAGAGGCAGGGAGCAGGCCCGACAAAGGGATGTGACAACATAGTGTGAAATGGGATTTAAAACCATGTGATTGTGGATACACGGACCGAGAACTAATGGGCTGAAGACACCATGACGGTGTTTAGTGTGTTGCAGAGTAGCAGCATACAGCTTTTGTCCAGTCTAAATCCAATTTTACTGTTTTGGGGTTTTGCATCCTATTTGTAGTATTTCTCCCCCCTTTTGGGCTTTTTCTTCTTTTAATCCCAACTCCTTATAGCTCTGAGAGTGCACACAGTTTAAGTCAGACTCTAAAGCGTGCCAATGTCACGGCCATGTGTGAATGACCGAACCTCTTTGGGATTCAAACCTCTAACCTCTGGCAGTATTAGAGCTACACAGAGGCACAATGAATAATAAAAGAAAACACACCCCTATGAATTAATGTAAAACTTTCTCAACGGACTTTCAAGATGTTCCTCCCACAGTAACAGTGGGAGGAATTTGAATAAAGGAGACATTTGAAAAAAATGTGTTTCTTTTCCAACAGTATGCACTAATAAATGTACAATACCATTTTACCATTTTGTACCAACCAAAATATAATACAATAAGCTTTCCAACGGACTTCCGTCAATCTAACCCCAAATGAAACAATTACAAAGAGAAAGCTCAATTTTCATAGATTTCATGTTTTTTTAAATCTTTATTACACTGTTTTAATTTCCACCAATTTCCACCACCTGTATGCAGCTCCCCCGTTATGGGGTACAAAAGATGATGTCAACAGAACATTCACAAATCAAGGATTTCCTGTGGGATTTTTGTAATATAATTATAATAACTATGTCTATCAATGGCCAATTATGTAGCTGATGTGTCCCTGAGTCCGACTCGTTTGCTTAAATATCCAACTATAAAACTGCAAAAGACTTCTTTTATAAATGGTGGAGCGGCATAGCGGACAAATCGTGCACTTTGACATGACATTTAGTACACTTATAGCCAAAGGAAGTTTAAAAAAAAATTGGATATTGAGCCATCGTGAATATTCTTTATGGTGGCCGTGGCAGCCATTTTTCAAAATGCCCACCTGTGACTGTTTTCAGATCAATTTCCTGATTTGCAGTTTAAACAGTTCCCCTTTAATTTAAAGCATTGCATGAGTTTTGGGAGGTTCTGAGAAAAGATAGTGACATTTGTTTGGCTGCGTTTTCTTACTTATCTTCACAAACCTCCTGAGCAGTATCTCCAACCTTTGCTTGCTGTGCTCTGTGACTTCCTGCCAAAATGCCAGGACTCATCCTTGTGACCCATCCTCCTGCCCCGGCATTGCAGCTTTAAAAAAAAAAAAAAAGTTTCTGGAGCTGTTTTCAGCTCCAGCTGTGGGCTTTCATTGTACACTACTTTGCAGACTATTTCCGTCTGGATTTCCTGGAAGAGCGCTTGGGATGCTCTGACATTCAAGATGCTTTGAGTGTGCTATTAGTCAGGCTACCTGGCGCAGGGAGATAGCACTGAACTCCTTCAACCCTTTGAAACGCTGGGGACCGCGCACCCACAAAGCATCTTAGAGCCGCAGCGCTGATCGGAGGCCAGCCTCTTTCTCATGGCATATTGATGTTCATGCGTCCATGGAACTCTGCTGATGATTGCAGATCAGTGTTTATTCTTGGAGACTTTATGCACGCCAGCCTCGAGCTCTCCTCCGCCTTTGAAGTGCGGACACACGAAAGGGGGGAGGAATGTTGGCATGAAGCCCACAGGAGCCGTGAGAGCTCACGGAAGCGTTTCTGACTTGCTATTTACGCAATGCTTTGTTTTCCTGTGGTGCTAAAACCGCCGAAATAACCTTCCATTTGTGTGTTTCTTTTTTAAAGTTTGGATGTTATTAATGTTTTATTTTATGTTTTCATGCACGCTAAAGCAGAGCGCCACGGAGAAAGGACCATGCATTAGTTATGACTTCCTGGCTTATTGGGGAAGTGACGAACAAGATGCCCCTTGCTCACCGCTCACCATGGATTCAGAAGAAATTCATAACGGCGCCATGTTTTTATATTCCACCGAGACAGACGTGAGGCAGTGTCAATCATTCTGTCAGATGGTGACGGAATGATTGACACCTGAGAATCCTGTAAACTTTGGTAGGAATTAAAAAGCTAGGTGACGGGCGTGTTTAAGACCCAAATGCAGCACACGGTCCAATAATGTCGGTTATTTTTGAGAAGTTCTGTGTGAAACCGGTGTGAGCAGATTTTTGAGAGTCTTGCAAGGAAGGAAGAACAATCCTGCAGTGAGCATGCGAAGCAGGAGTCTTTATAAGGGCTAGATTAGAGATTCAGAGCTGCTGTGTGAGGCGAGGGGAGTTGGCTTGCTGGGGGGGGGGGGGGGGGATTAATTAATCATCTACAACTACAGTACTTTCTTCAATGACTAAATCATTTGAGTTATTCTCTATAAAACACAGAGATGCGTGTGTGGTGACCATTACTGGCTGATATTTATTTGCCATTACTGTTCAAAATGTTGTCTGGGGTGTAAAGGGGAGCCAGTTTGATCATGTTGCCTGGAGTTTTTAGGAACAGAGGAGAATCTGATACAAAACTAAAGGTTACATTTTGAAATTATAGTCCTTCCTGTATTGAGGCAAAACACCATAACGTTTCCTTTCCTTCCTTTAACCCAAGCTTTTCTCCTCATTGAGCTTTAAGAAAAAAAGATGTGGTTTTTATCACAGCAGGACACATTTTAATTAGGCATTTTACCAGATTTTAGGTTGGATTCCCATGCTGCAACAACAATCCTCAGTTGGCTAACTAACCAACTAAAAATCTACTGTGCAGACGTTATGGCAAATGGCCTCTATGTTTCTGCAGAGTACTTTTTTTGTTTTAATCAGAACAAATGAGCATGTCAGGGCATGCACCTGTGTTAAATGTGTACCTGAGCTCAGAGGAGGAGCTGGAAGGATCAACCTGCTAAAAGTGGAAAGT